>VXCM01003944.1:106636-139355 GCA_014773175.1 Lucifuga dentata
ACACACACACACACACACACACACACACACACACACACCCAGTCCTTACAGGGGATCACATGGGGAACCTCAAAAGGAATATGGGATGTTTTACCATCTGGAAGGGAGATTATCTTTGAAATCCCACATCCAGCTTTCTCTCCCTACGCTGTCTGGACTTGCACACAAAGAGAGAACAAACACACACAGATAACACTATCGCTGAATTCATCTCTTTGGAAATTGGCCTGAATTTTGCCATCCTACAGGGAATCCTTTTTTCCGGGGGGACTCTCAACTCCAGAGATCTTTCATTGTGATGGCCATCCGCTGAAAGCTGTGCTTTCAGCTGACTCAGTCCTTTGTATCCACTATGGTGGTCTTTACATGTCCATTAAAGCTATTGGAGTCATGAGTTACAGCTGCACCCAGTGACTTACTGTCATATTCTAATCATCACTCACTGCTGAGCTCAGTTTGTCTCTGAACATCAATATTGAAATGTCAGCTGATTAACTAAAGTGGATCAACACACACGTGCACAGATGTACTATAAGTTGAAACATACAAGTAACAGCAAACAGATGTGTGTTAGGTAGGTATAGTTAGTCATTAGGTGGTAGGCTTAGCTTGGTTAGGCTATCACACACAGACTCATACACAGACACAGAAATACACACACATACAGTTATAGCTGCACAGTGAGCATACAGAAAAAAAATCATCTGCAGTGGTAATCCCCAGTAAGCATTATTTATTCAGCACCCTGGCCCACATCAGTGTGTGAGCGAGTGTGGCCTACATGAGAAATATCAGAGAGCTATTTATAAACTTAGTGTCTACGGTTCCAGAGTGCAGACACCCAGCTCTGTCAGATGACACACTGGAGGAATAAAAAGGGAAATAAAAGATAAGATTAATCTCTTTCTCATTTCACTGACAGCGATGCGGTGTGTGATGTCTGTGTTTGGTGTTAATTCAGTTTGTGATGACAGAGATTAACTGCCACTGCTGGTTTGAGAGACGCATCCTCACTGCTTTCATAGGGATCTCGTGTGACAACTTGACAGGAGATGGCAAGTCTCCTAATTGAACGCTTTGACTGTGGGTTATGCCAAAGTGTTCTCTTCCAAAGCATACATTTTTCCTTTCAAGATTTTTTTTCCAATTCTATTCTCTTAATCTTTTGAGATAATAAGCCCTCGTTTAAATAAAACACAGTGCGTTAATATTCTTGATTCCTGTGGCAGGATGCATAACAACCTAGTATTTCAGTCAAAGACAATTTCACACAAAGACAAAAGCAAATAGATTTTATAGGTGACAATGAAAACTATGTGAAAGGCAAAGTGTCAAAGTATTATATACAACACAGCATAAAAATACAAAAGTCTGTCTACCTTTTCTGACATCCTTCAGTTTATATCAGCATCTTCATCATGTACTACAAATCCATAAACAAAGAATCTGCACATAACAAGTAAGGGAAAAAGGACAGAGAAAGATGCAGGATTACTCTCTCAATTAAAGATACTAATGAGGGAGATGCAAACAAAGTGCCTCAATTGTTTTATTTCTACTGTCTGAACCGATTCTTTGTTCTGCAAGTAGTTCTCAGATTGCAGACTCCCAGCATTATTACGCATTCATTTTCCCTGATAAAACAGCCAGTTTCTGCCCACGGCTTTCTGAATCATCCCTGTGGTCCTGCTCCCCTGCTTCTGACTGTGTACATGTTTATGTGTGTGTGTGTGTGTGGTGTGTGTGTGTGGGTGCGTTTGTTTATGGAAATGCCCTCTAGCTGGACTCTTTCCCCGAATCAGACAGGGAGGGGGTTGAACATTTATGCTCCAAGACTTCACAAATTACATGGGGTTGAAATACAGCACTTACATCGCTCAACAATGCCACCATCAATTCATTTCTCACTCTGTGCTTATATGTGTGTGTGTGTGTGTGTGTGTGTGTGTGTTGTCTTTGTCTCACAATTCAGNCTCTGTGCTTATATGTGTGTGTGTGTGTGTGTGTGTGTGTGTGTTGTCTTTGTCTCACAATTCAGTTTTGAGAGAGATGAGCAGAAACCAATGCCTCCCACTCTTCATCAACCCAGAACCAATCATAATGACTTCTCCACAGGGGAGCATCCACGTCGATTATCATACTCTCAGCAGTGTGTGTGTGTGTGTGTGTGTGCAAAAAGACATGGGAAACCTTTATGTGCTCAGAAAGGTAACAGATTGCCTGTGAAATATTGAGGAAATGGGGACATTTATGACCCATTGTGAAAAATAGGACATATTTCTATTTCGGACAGATTTGGTGGAATACAGGGACAGGCTGTCCAGGTTAAATCATGTTGCTTGCTACATCTGCTCACCCTAGTGTGACCTCTCTCTCTCTCTCTCTCTCTCTCTGTGTGTGTGTGTCTGTATTTCCACCTGAAGAATCACTTCAGCAAGGTGAGAAGACCTTGCCTTGAAAACACTTAAATAACCTGAGTGGGTGAGAGCAGTCTATGCAGTCTCATTCCTTGCCATTACGCAATCATCACTTCCTTAATGGAATTAGAATATATCATTCCAGCCGGCCAATCAGTAGTCAATTATGAGCACAGCAGCAGACTTGAATGAGGCTCTAGATGTGCAATTTGCCCCTGTGAATGGCAGACGAGGCTTCTGAATTATTCACCCAATCCCACTGGAAAGCTGTTCTGTGTGCTGGGCCAGTCGACATTAAAATCTGGAGCATGAATATGATGGAAAATGAACGGTGAACGGTAATAGCCTATTTGCTTATGGATGTGGACATAAAGCTGGATTAAGTTTATGATAACTGTCTTTATTTGTATGAGTGATGCAAGAAGCCAATCTAAAGAGTAATGAGGTTAAATTAATTAATTAATTAATTAATAAAAAGTAAGACACATATGTCTTCTAAATCTGGTCAAATTATTTACAGAACTACAGTTCTGTAAAGCTCTATCAAATAAAAATTAGCGCAAGAGTTGGGTAAAAAATAACTGGGGAGTGGATGGGGGGGTGACGACTTGTTATTATTTAAAGGACCATACCTGTCCATACCTGTGATTTCTGACGGGTAATGTTTGAGCCCAATAAATACAACGTATGTACACATTACATTTCTGCCTACCATTTCCCAAAACATAAAACCGTATTTTATTTTTTGTAGGAAAAGCAATTACAAAATTAACTGCTCCAGTAGTAGATTTTGGAAAATGGTTGGCAGTATGTAGTATGGTCCTTTTCATATTGTCACTAAACAGAAGACACCCCATTACATATAACCCAATGACCCCACATGCCCACAGTCAGTAGCCCTCTATCTGAACCAAGACACAAACAGTAGCAGGCTCAAAAGAGAATTGTATACTGAGAATACATCACACTCATAATGCATATAGACACACACATAGCATAGGTGTTGTCTTGTACCTACCTCTGAGTGGCAATGCACAATGCACATTTTACATTGAATTTGCACATTAATAGCAATATCTTGCCTTTAAGTTTTTACTCTTTTTTATTCTACTTTATTTAATATAGTATTGGTATTCTGTCTTTTACCTACCTCATTGTGTGTGTTTTTTGTAACTGCTGCTGCAACACTGAAATTTCCCCTTGGGGATAAATAAAGTACTACTCTACTTGACTCTACATATACCCACATGGACTGCGTGCTAACACCAAGAGCGTAATCTCTTCATATCACCATGATACAGTGTTTTTCTACTGCCTGAATGAATGCTCTTAGAGACCACAGGCCCTTTGAGGCAGACCAGCGCTCCCAAATCTATGAACTAGAGCTTTATAGCTGCTGGAAAGAGAAGGACAGAGCTGAAAAGACCAGAGCAGAGCCAGTGAATACAGCTGTGGTGGAAACAAGACATACCATCCAGCTGAAGACCTCCTCTGTCTGAGAGCGTGAGTGAGGAGAGAAGGGTGATGGAGGAGACAACAAGGGATCTGAGAGGAAGAAGAAGGAGAGAAGGGACATTTGCCTGCAGGCCTGCATCATAGGCAGGATGATGAGGATGTTGGGAAAGGGCTGGGGGAGGAGATGTTTATGGGGTGCACGAGGAGGAGATTCAATTAAATGACACAAGGACTGAATGCATTTTTAATCACAGTGCTTCGTTTCCTGGTGTGACTGTCAGCCTTTGTGCAAGACTGTGAGACTCTCAGTGAGGAGCTGCCATCTCTCCCTGTCCTCTTCACACACATACACACATACAGAGGCTGCTTGCACACCAGAAACAATACACAACACAGAGGAACACAGAGGTTTTACAGCAGCCGGAAAAAAATTCAATCAGTAGACACAGACCATGCCACTATTTTATTTGTTAATGGGTCTTGTCACAGCGAATGCGGCTGTGTTGTTATGAACAATACGTTGCTATGTGACTGCAAAGTCTGTGGCACAAATGTGACAGAAATCGAGTGACAGAGTTCTCAGTAACACAGATAATTACGGTATACACTCTAACTTGATTCTACAATTTGCTGCTTTTTTGTATAGATACAATATGTTCTCTTATTTGATTTCTGAAAATCAAACCAACACTTTATAGCCTTTACAGTGTAGTGAAATGTTTCACATCTACAACAGTGTTCTTGTACTCAGACAAAACATAGGTGTTGACCTGAGAAGTCCACAGTGCCCTTCCTTTGAGATAGCAAATGAATTTGTTTTCTGCAAGGCAACAAAAATGTGTCCTCCTTTTCTTGTAGTAAAAGAGGTCATAAAGGAAGCTAAGTCCCCAGGATCCTCTCAGTTTCCTGAATCATTCATGTGCTCTACTGTGCTTATGAATATAGCCGTGCACACTGAATATAGCTGTGCACTCACTGGCTGCTCCAAGTCAATGAACTGAATAGACAGGACTCTAGAAGTGTAACATCCTTTTCTGCTGGAGGGAGGAGAAGCACTGCCATTACTGTAACGACCCTTAATATTCTTCAAATGATCCCTGACTCTGTTCCTATCAGAGTTACCACTTGATTCATATGCAAAAATCTATAGTCCCACGTTTGCTGACATCTAGTTAGATGCAATGAACTTTACACTAAAACTGTACACATGAAAGGTATTTGATTCTCCCTGCCTTTATTTGATGGTTCACTGAAATGGGCTTAAAGCTCAGATGTACATTTCAATGTATTTGTGTGTGTGCATGCAAGCATGTCGTACCACCATGTGCACACTGTAAGCCAGTGGTCCTGAAAGAGTAAGGGGGGGAAAATGCCTACTTTAAGCATGCAAAGATGCCATATAACACTCTGCATTGTCCACCAAAAATCAATAAATCAAAAAATGTCAAACAAGGGTGCTGAGGGGAAACGTAGAGAGACAAAACATTTTCCTGTGCATGAATAATCCAAACCTTTTTTCTGGCCATAAACAATAATCTTTATTGCTTAAGTCATTTATCATCTATATGGCCAAAGCTCCAAAACAGACTGATAGATTCAAGCATCAAAGCTCTAAATGTATCAGTGACACCAGTGCCCTGCAGCACTGAAATAAGTGCTAATGCATCCTGAGGCATTGCTCATTGGAGGAATATAAGTCAGGAAAGGACAAATTACTCTTCCCTCCAACAGATGCCTGAGCCTGTAAACAATGTTAAAGGAAAACAGCAGCTTAACGACCAAACTCATTATGCCAGCCGGCAGATCTAAGCGACCAGGGATTCTAATGTTGTATTTACATTGTGTGTGTGTGTGTGTGTGTGTCAGTGTGTAAGCCTAAGAGAAAGATAGGCTGCATGCGCCTGTGTGAGTGATGTAGTGAAAAACAGTTTTTCATTTCCACAGCCCAAAGGCTTTGTAAGCCAGAGGGGCCTGAGTAATCTACCTCTAACCAAGCATCACGGGCAACAGAAAGCTTACTATGACATCCATCAATATTTTCCTTCTCTTTCTCATTCCTCTTTCATCCCTCATTGACTTTTTCTCAATCCTTCCTTTCCTTACTTAGATGTCATTCATTCATCATCAAAGGATTTATCTGCCGGTAAATATAAAGGACACACAACAAGGATAAATAAAGTTAGTATCTGGAATTTATTCTTACAGTATAGCTCAGTACAGTACAGCTTATATACATATATATATACGTATATATATATACGTATATATATATAAAGCTTATATAGCTCCTTGTGCTGAATGACATTCCTAAACTTAAAGGGCCATACCGGCCATTTTACATGTTTGAGCCTAATATATAAAATTTTCATACATGAAACATTACTGAAAATCATTTCCCAAAACACTGGAATGGTGAATTAAATTTTTTTTTCCTATACCTTCCAGAGCACCATTGGCTTCAGTTCATTCTGGTACGCTATTAAAATCAACTTGCTGATACTTGAAACATTCTTGGGATAGGTAANAGTTTTTTTTTTTTTTTGTTTTGTTTTTTTTCTTTTTAGAAGTTACATAATTTTAGTGTTTAAGTGCAATTAAAAAGCGTGGAGTGAATGTATGTCTCCACTGGGGAATACAGTCCCAAAAGAAGATCTGTATTGCTTGAATATTTGATAAGAGATTTTGCAAAATATCAGGAAAACTGAAATACGGTTTTATCCTTCGGGAAATGGTTGTCAGTAACATAACATGTATGAAAATTGAATAGGTTCAAACATGCAAAATGTCCTTCAACTCAGTGGGCTAACCCTGTGTTAGATTCCTGGTCAGCTAGTTGGCTTTCAAATCCCTGTGCAGAGTATGTGATGTTTAATCAGGAGTTTTTTTTCTGTGCCAATTAATGAAAGAGCATCTGGAAAGAGGCACAAACATATGTTGGCCTCTGGTCTATGACTACAATTACACACTGTAGAGGTCATTTAAGAAAGAAGAAAGAGGATTTCACTCCAGTGAAAGTATCGTATGGTAGAAGAGACAGTTACTTAGATGAAATAGATAAAAGCTAGTTCAAAGAAAATATTAGGCCACTTACAAATACATCCATGAGCATGTGCTCCAGTGTCATCTCTAAGTCCTCGAGTCGTCCTGCAAGAGTCATCCTTCAGCTGATCAGTAAATTCCACCGTAAAAAAATATTTTTTATTTTTCAATAAATCGGAAGAATTTCAGTTAAGACACAAATTTGCAGCACAGCCTTTTCTCCTCTTCACACTGTTAGTATGTGTAGTCTTGGAAACTGAAAAAGCACATAAATGCAGTCACAAAGAGTAATCTCATTTAGCATAAAACTCTCCACAGGTTTTTGCCATTGTCCCCACTCTTCTTTTATACTCCATTCAGGATGGGTTCTCAAACAATCGGACAAGGTTGTTGTAGTCCAAAATCTGATAAACAAGCAGGTCCAAATTCTGGTTACTGATGAGGTTTTTTAACAGAGCAGAGCCTTGCATTCCTCTCTTCAGATCTGAGTTATGATCCATGGGAGAGAGATGAAGACACTGGCAACTGCCTGGCACAAGAAGGAGAAAGGGTGGGTCTCACTGGGTCCTACTGAGGAGGAGGAAACACAAGGCTCAATGAGGAGCTAACAGTCAGACTACTGGTGTGTGATTAAGTCATCATACGTCATTTTTGGGTGTGGCTCTATTACTCATTCTCAAAGTTGTCGAACAGGACTTCTCCATCCCTTTAGCTTTTTTTTCTCTCTCTCCATCTATCTCATTTTCCTCTGTGCCCTTTCAGGTCTCCGTCTACAGTGGAGGTCTTTGTGTGGAAGGAGAGCCTGGGGCAGTTGATGCCCAGTTCTGGATGCTCTTGGCTGGGGTCATCCTCTTTCACACTGGGCCTCTCATCAATGGGCCTTTGTGGGGCCTTATTAGGGGCTGGCCTTGGATGCTGGGGCTCCCATAGATAAAGCAGGAAAACAAGAGAGATATGTCCTGGATCTATGACTCTAACTTATGTAACAAGAACAAGGGTTGGGTGCTGTTGAGGACAGGGCATGTGGGGTAGAAAGCTGATTGAGTGGGAGGATATAAGGAAGGATGGCAGAAGAGCAACAATTCATAAAATAGAAGAAAGGGGAAGCAGGAGGATGAAGGAAGTGGTGGTAAGGGTTTTTTTTTTTTGTTTTGTTTTTTTTTGTTTTTTTGAGCAAGAACTGATGGAGTTTACCCTCACTGTCTTTCAGGCCCTAACAAAGTCTCATTACAAACAGAAAGCAACAGAGAGAAGCGGGTAAAGCAGGAACTCAGTTTAGCTGAACTGTACCCAAAACTGGGGTATGACTATAACAAGACAAGCAAAAAAGCATGGCTGGGAACAAAAAATATGGGTAATTAAGTGTGCAGTTTTTGATTAAATATACATTACTGTCAAACAGTATAAAGAATGGATTTTGATGGACCTCTGCAAAACTGACCAACAAAATGAACTGTCATATGTCTCAATTTTTCTTCATCTTTTTGTTACTGACACCTTTCCCTTTACTGTTTCATTTTTGCATTGCTACTCCATATAAACCCACTTTACTGCTGCTGATACCATGCCTTGCATTTCACCTTTTCCCACCTCTTACATCGTCCTTCTGTCTTCACTCCTACATCCAAACTTGTCTCATTTTGCCCCGCTGTGTCTTAGAGACAACCATCTCAATCTTGTCTCTCCTTCTGCCCTTCTCCTAAGTCATACACTGACAATGACCTTTGACCCCTGACCTCTCTTGGGTGTGAGGTTGACAGCCACTCATCAGTCCTCACATCTATTCTGTGGTCAGGAGCACTGGGGTGTGAACCTGAGTCCAACTGCTGGATGGCCTTAACTTCAGGCACACACTTGCACATGCATGTACTGTACATACACAAACCATAATACACACCCATGGGTGTTAAAGACATTCATCAATCATTTCTTAGCATCAGGAGGGTTTCCTGTCTTCCTGAAATTGCTCCTAAAGCTCCCTGTTGCAAATATGTAATACCTCACCATTAATAACGCAGAAATACTCCTCTAATTCTCATCTGCATGCTTCTCATGCATTATATGTATATCTCCCAGAATGGTGAAGATGGACAGTACATAGCCACTAAGATGTCTAAAGAAGGTAGCATGTGGTTTTTGAATGCAGTGAGAGGTGAGAAAGTGGCAGGTAGCCTATTGAGACCAGGATTTGTCATTAGTGAAGAGCTTAACCCCCTGCTGAGAGAAACACAGGCCATTAGCTTCTTCTTGGCCTGGGTGGGGTTTAAAGATTTCTGTTTGTGTAATCCATGGTGTGTGTGTGTGTGTGTGTGTGTGTGTGTGTTNTTTAAAGATTTCTGTTTGTGTAATCCATGGTGTGTGTGTGTGTGTGTGTGTGTGTGTGTGTTTTAAAGTGACAGCAGTGGAATAAATGATTATTCCAATTTTCACTGCATCTATTTTAAAAAGGGCAAAATATCACCTCAACTTAGCATGGATGCTTTTTTTATGCACTCTCAAACACATACATACACAAACAGTATGTTCATGCACAGCAGTACTCACACAGCATAAAAGTGTGTGGTTTAGACACGAGAGGGAGTTTTAATCAGAGATAAAGTTGTAATGCATAAGAGTAATGTATATGTAAATGTCACAGAGTCTTCTCTCAACAAGTCTTTGTATGATCTCTGTTAGTACAGGTCAGCAAAACAGTTCATAAAACTTGGTCTTCAAGACTTCCTGACCCAGAGGAGAAAGTGTATGTCTGTGCAAATGTGCTTGATCTTAATGCCTACCTGTCGTAAAAAAAAAAAAAAAAAAAAAAATAGGGATATGTCCTAATCAGCTCAGGCAAGCTTCTAAATTGAGGATACACAATAACACACACTCAAACACTGTTCAGTCTCCAGATGATCAAGCCTCTTAGGCACCTGTTTGCAGCTAACTGTCTAAAGGGTTTACTGCCAGTCTTGTACCTCATCTCTGCGTAAGTGTCACATGACCTTAAATGATCTGAATGATTTACGCTTCTCATACTTTGAGTTATCATCTTATCATCCTTCCACTTCATTTCTCAGTACCACTTGCCCGAAAAAGTCACTTAAATCTCTCTCTATACTGAACATCTTTTTTCTGTCAGTCAATATGTATTTACTAGCAATCATTGTCCTTTCCTGTGTCTTCAACTCCATTCATGCGGTCTGCCTGTTAGCGAAGGACAGCAAGTGCAGATAAAAAGGGATTCTGCTAAGTCATTTGCTGCAGCACTGTGACCTGAATTTTGCTGTGTCACTCCGCACCCCCAATCTGTCATTCCACATTACAATGAATGGCCCTGTGTGGTGTGTTGTGTGTGATTCGTGGGTGATTTTTAGAAAGAGCTAACCTATTCTTGCTGCTGTTGAAGTCGCATTCAACACAGTGACATTTCAACAGACAAATCACAAAATGTGTAGTATACAGGGGAATCCTGAGGAATACACATGTAAGGAAACACTCCTTCCACCTTTTCTAACTCAGTCAGTGTAACAGGTGCTTCCTTTTCCTCTATGCTTCCTGTCCCTTCCTCTGCTGGTTGTATGAAGACGCAAGATTGAGTCATGCTCCAGCATTTTCTGCCTCAGTAAACATTTCCCACTTTAGCCAGTGCTGAGGAAGTTTCCCAGCCTTTGCAATACACAGATTCACATACACAGACAGATACACATGTACACAAATGCTAGTGGATAGGATAAGAAAACACTGCTTCCCTATATCGAGAGAAAAAAATAATGCTGAACATGCTTCTGTCTGCAAGTGTGCACAACTTCTCTGAACTACTCTAGCATGCATTCAGCACAATCATAAGACTAAGAGATGCATGTGACTCCCCCACATCTGATTAGAAATGTGATTTATAGTAGCGTGAGCATTAAATGTTTGATGACATGCCTGCATATTTAATCTTTACAGGCCGGATCATGAGGGGAAATGGGTTATACGTGATTGTCATCCCAGGAGGAAACACTAGGAAAAGGGGGAAACATGATCTTACATAGTGTAGTGTGTGTGTGTGTGTGTATTTTGTAATGGATCACTGTCCTAAATTCTGATTTATTTGAATGTGAATGGTTGTTCATGCTCATAACCAAAAACTAACATAGGAATTTTAGTATACCTCACACACACATACACAAGCCAAACAATTTTCATTCCTCAGACCAGAGGCCCAGAACCATTTGTCTACCTGCAGGATGCAGCTGTGCTTATAACCCTCATAAATCTCTCAGTTCTTCCTAACTCTCTTTCTTTATAGACAATGAATCATTACGATCCCCCAAGTATGCAAAGCACAGACTCACAAACACAAAACATGGACATACACAAATTCATGCAAAGCTCATAAACGATGCATCTGTACCACACTCACTCACACAAACATTCATACTCACATTTCCCTGTTCTTATGAGCCAACATGACCTACTCATTCAATGCCCCTCGACACACACACGCACATATTCTCCCAGGAGTGCGGTAACCCAAGCCAGACTGTGCCAGCTCCACCTCTAGCTGCAGGGCTGGGACTAAGCTTCTCATTACTGTACAGATGGGCCTCACACCTCTGACAGGTGCATCAGCTCTTCTGCTGCCACGCAAACCAATGCTGACGCTGGCCAAACGACGCAGGCAGATTGTCTTTGTTAGCGTGCAAATGGGAGGAGAGCCCTTGGGGTTGAGGGAAAGAGAGACGTAATTTGAGGAGATCATCTCCGCCCCCTGACATTACTCCAGGCCATCTTTCTCATCTCTTTTGAAAGTAAAAGGTGGAATCACGGCTGTGCAATGCAGTGTGTGTGTGTTGGAGGTGGAGATGGGGGGTTCCTCTAAGTGTAGAGATGGTGTGGAGTCTTTTGTTTATTATGCAGTAGATACTGATCGTTAGCTAGCTACTGTTATTTATGTTATTAAAGAGTTTAGGTCTAATCACCTTGTGTGTGTGTGTGTGTGTGTGTGTGTGTGTGTGTTTGTGCCTCTATAAGGAAGGGTGAATTGGACAGAAAAAAAGGGGCAGAAAGAAAGTGGGCTGAGAGGTGGGGGCCAGACTGATTCCCTGGGGCCAGAATCTCGACCATTGTCCCCTCTGGCCAGACCAGTCACCCCCTCCCACACGCGCACACACACACACACCATTGTCTTGCCTTTGTCCTTGCTCTATCTTGCCTGTATTTAGAAAGAAGATATGCTGTGACAGGCAGGGCTTGATCAGTCCGAGGTTTCAGCTGAGGTCCTGTCCCTTGGTATTTACCACTTATTTACATACAGCTCCCATTATTGCCATGGGAACAGAGGATCTGCTGAGGCTGGAAATGGTAAGAAAACCAGGAAAGAGTGCATGATAGAGCATATGAAAAATGGAAGCACTGGGAGGCGGGGTAGGATTTATGGGGGAAGGAGCACAGGGGGTAAATCCTATGTAATTGCCCCTCCAGTAGACAGCAGGGGTAATGGGACGACCACTTGGTCACTGACAAAACTCATAATTATTAATCAAGCACAGGCTTTAACATATGCTTCCCTCCTTCACTCTCATTGTCTCTCTCTGTACACCCCCCNCCCCACACACACACCTTCTTGTCATTTTCTCTCACTTGATTTCATTTGCTATCCATCCTCTTTTGCTGTCTCATTGTCTCTCTCATTGTCTCTCTCCTGGACAGCAGGAGAAACAGGGTGAGGTCATTAATTATACACATAATAATTCCCTGGTCACCTCTCTCTCTCTCTCTCTCTCACCCCCCTTCCCTCCCTCCCTCCCTCCCTCGCTCGCTCGTTCTTCCCCACCTGGTCCCTTCCCCAGGAACCCTTGTGTTTGTGAGAAAGCTGTGATGACAGATGAGAGGAACTGTGGATTTGTCCATTAAAGCTCGGTGTTCATCGGGGCCAAACGGCCAGCACTCGCACACAGAACAGTAGAGCAGCAGGCCACTGCTCATTAGAGCTCAAGGTCTGTGCTTATTGGCTCCATACATCAGACAGGACAAGGTGAGGAGGCTGGTTTATCTGACAGCTGCAAGTCTTAACCAATGCCAGGATTTTTTTCTTCAGCAGTGCCGTTGACCTTCTCTTTGGTCACTTACTGCTGAGAAGAGATTCCTCTAACCTACCCTTTCAGAACGTACATCACTTCAACATCAGGGCTACAAGAACATGCTCTTCATCTGTAGATGACACCGGTGAACTTTGAAGTGCTCAGGGCAATGACTGAGCCAAGCTTTGGACAAGGCAAACGTGAATCCCATGGCACAGCGCACTCTGGTGGTCATTATTTTAAATTCAGCTTTGTTGAAAGGCTCAAGGAACAGACAACAGGAGATGGGCTAAATAACATTTTAACTGTCATCAGACAAAGCAAAATAGAATGTTTCTGAATACATATTTAGTCAGATTAACAATCATAGAGCAACATAAAGCAAAGACAATCAAAACTGGCAAACAGCTATAGTGGTTGTAAGCTGAGCTCATTAACAACAATAGACAAACACTTAACAGAATAGTTGCTAATAAAAGTCAAACGACAGAACTGGATCAATACCTCAGATAAACAGTTATAAGAGAATGATGTCATTGTAGACAAAGCAGGTACAACACAGTTGTTTCCCAAACCAAAAGACAGCNAGAATGATGTCATTGTAGACAAAGCAGGTACAACACAGTTGTTTCCCAAACCAAAAGACAGCCACATAAACACTCATGTCTCTTTGCAAAGATGCTGGAACAAATACAGAACAAATCAAATAACAGCTGTGGTAGAAAACCTACACATATCTATATGCAAACACCTCTAGACATGTATTAATGGCCTTAACTGCAATGGCAGATGTTTGCATCTGTTCAGCATAAAATACACACACATGCACAACCATGCATGCATATACACATACAACAATAGGGGTGAGTGATAAATCTAATTCACATCACATTTAATTGTTCTAACAAGCAGTAATGAGAACGCAGCGGGTCAGTGACCCACTTAGGGTGACATAAGTATTCCATGGAGAAAAAACGAGCATCAATCTGGCAACCCTGATTTCATATTTAGACCCTATTCTGTGTAATGCACAAAGGGGGCTATGTCTGGCAACCACTGCACAGTGTTCATAACTAGAGAACTGCATTACTGCTGAGAGAAAAAAACTGATAAGGTGGTTATAATAAAAAGGGAGCTGATCTTGAAATTATGCAACATCAGAGGTTGATTGTCAACACCAGTTATAGAAATTTACATGTCATCATTTAAATGCCAGGCTTCCAATGTGTTTATAAATGTGAAAACTGATATATACTGTATGCACCAATGTACAATCCTCTATAGGTCATAAGTCATACCAGTATTTATTAAAAACATGTTTCTCACTGCTGCATTTCCATCTGAGAAGAACCATTAAGATAAATAACTGCCTGTGGCATCATGGACTAATGCTTCAGAAAATCAAGAGCTGAAAAACAAAAATGGTTTTAAAAATTCTCATCCCCCTCCAAGTTCAATTTGCCATCCTGACCAGATTTATTCTTCCTTCCTTCTGGCACCTGCTCCAGCACAATCTCTCCATCCATCTCTCCTCTTTTCTATCTATCCTTCCACCCATCCATCCATCCCAGCCACTCTGGACCTGCTAGCCCAAGCTGCAAGGAGACTGACAAGCCAACATCAATATGTCTGTCTGGTGGAAGGATATGTCCATATGTCTGGAGCTGTGCACGTAGAACGCTTTTAGAGCATGCAAACTGACTGATGTATGTGTGCATATGTGCACATTCTGTGTGTGCATCTGCATGTAATGGAAAGTGGTCAAGTTCTTTATCTCTTTGGGCAGTCTTGTATGTAAATCATGAAATAGTCATTAGTGCACTTGAGCATAAAAAGTGCAGATGTAACATTTATGCATGGAAGCTGCACTGCAGAATTTTTGAATCAAAATAATCCTGCAGAAAAACTCCACAGAAAATGGCTGCAATTATATTTTTTCTTTTTGCAATTTTGTGATTGTGATTCCACTTTTAATCCTAATTTGGAATGGCCAATTCACAAAACACAAAAGTCCTGCTAATTCCCTCTATTGACCTCTGTTAGTCTCCAAATGTCCCTTCTGTCACCAGCTGCTACTCTGCACCTGCTAGGAGGAAGTTTCACTGAGAGGGTCTAACACATCACCGCCCCATATCTTACCCCTCTCCATACAGCACGCTTCTATACGCTACAACCAACCAGTAGGAGTCACTATCACAGCTACAAGAATACGATTCAGTTTTCCACATGAAAACCCTACCAATTATTTTGGCCTAACCAAAAGTACTGCAACCAGGGATTAAATATGGGTCATGGAAATACCAGGCTGTATTTGTAATTGTAACAGAGTCTAACAGAGTCTTGTAATTGTAACAGAGTCATAACAGATGTTGCAAAATACAATTGTATTAAACCTGCTTGTATTGGTTTTTGTCTGTGTTTCTGTTGATGTGGATGTTCAGTATTTAGGGCCTCACAATCCACAGAAAGTTCCACAACATGTTATGTTTTCCATCCCCACGTCCAACTCATCAACACTTCACCTCCCTCTATTCCTTTAGGACAATGTTGACACCAATGCAGTTCATGGTCAGCCAATTAAATTTGATGCATCCGGGTACTGATTGATGACCTGCTGATGTAAAGAGGTCACAGTTCAGATTCCCGTAGAAAAGGTATGGGCATAGAGGTGGGATGGTTTTTAAAAGAAGAGTAATGCATTTGAAATGGTATGTGGCTTGGGTATGGTGAAAATGGAGGAAATGCTTAAGTAGGTGTGACTGAGAGAGATAAGAGAATAACAGATGAGGGGGTGAAGAGAAGAAAGAAGCTCCCATTTCCTGTGTGAGGGTATGTGTGTGTCTGAGCATATGTATAAGTATGAATGTTTGTTTAAAATTGTCTGGGCTACGGAGATCCTCCGATAGGGTGATGTATGATGCCTGTTCAATGCAGGGTCACCCGTTGTAGCTGAGGTGACACTACAAATCCTCTGCTCGTTCATCAAAGGTTTGTGTGTGTGTGTGTGAGTGTGTGTGATTATATTCCAATAAAGGAAGAGTGTAATTGCCATTCTGATTCTCCAAAGGGTAAAAGCAGTAGAGAGAAAGGTCCCGTGGGACTATCCATTCTATGCAATTACATAGATAGAGTCAATATACATAATAGGACTGCTAGAGGCCCTTTAATCTATAGTGCATGGTTTTAACACCGACATGCAATGATGCAAAAGAAGTCTGTTTCACAGTGAAACTCTCATTATGGCATGCAGATGTCTCACTGTGTCTACTTTGTGCATACTTGAACTAATTTACCATCCTATCCTTCAAATGCCTTTCCTGAAAATTATTTTTAAAATGCCTGAGGACTGATGGCAGCCAATGAAGTGGAAAATCTGCACCCCCTGTTTCCATGACAACACCTTACATTAAGTGTAGTGTTGGTTTGCTTCTTGGTTGCTCAATTGTACCCTGATTGATCTCATCATTCGGGCCTCTTCAAGGCAACAAGACCACATTTGACATGCTTGACACAGTAGGGCAGGCTCACATGAAATGCGAGCGCATGCACAAACACACACACATACATAAACACAGGCACTGCCAGAGGTGGCGAACATGTGATGTGATGCTACATCTTCAAAAAGCAAGGCAGACGAGCAACAGAGAGGAAATGTTTCTAACAGAACTGTCAGAGGTTCTCTCTTTACATGGTGTCTCATTGCTCTCACACAGTGAAGCAACAGTTTATCTTTTCCCCCTCCTTCATATGTCATCAGGGCATACATTTATGTCCCAATAGACATATAAAACAATAGTAACCATATCTCAACTTTAAGTTCTCTATATGTATCATGTCAGAAGCTTAACAGATATTATGGGTAATACATTAATTACCTTTATAATATTGGTGGCATTTGTGAACCCAGACAAAATATGGCTACTGAGTCACACATTTCTATTTTGGATTTATTTACAGTAGACATAATAATATAGCTGTAACAGAAAAAAAAATCAAATACTATTTATAGTTTGGGGAAAAAAACAAACACTTAAAATGGATTAATCATTGCAGACTGCTGAAAGAAACTACCCTTGACACTACATTTGGTAGGTTACTAAATGACAGCTGGGAGATGGTGCTCTGCATTCAGTGAGCGAGAGAGAGTATGTGTGTGTGTGCCCATGTGCATGCATGCGTGTGTGTGTGTGTGTGTGCATGCATGTTTATTACAGAGTGCCCCATGTGGTTCCAGCCACCAGACATCCCGCCTCTGTTACAGGCTTTGGCCTTTAAATGCTGCCAACCTTCCTGCTGAGCACTGTGTGTGTGTGTGTGTGTGTGTGTGTGTGTGTGTGTGTGTGTGTGTGTCCCCCACCTTGTCCAACAAAGCCCTGCCTTTCTCTCCTAATTATTTTCATCCTGGCAGTGAGGCAGTTGGCTTCAGGGATATGTATGTCTGGTCACTTCCCTTTAGGATGCTTCATCCCTTTCTCCCTGCCTTCCTGAGCTCACCAATCCTGACATCCTCCTGACCACTAATGAACCAGGTGGATGGATGAAGGGAAAAAGGAAGAGATGAGGGGAAAGAGGGGGAAAAAAACATGTGGTGGCCGTGTTTTGTAGGGATTTTAGAGGATGGGGTAGCAGTTTGCATGCACATAAGGAAGCAATGCTGTGCAGGTAAAATAACAAAACAAAAGACAGGAAGACAATTGTGTGTTTGTATGTGGGGAGTGTGTTGCTTAAACTACAGTGCTGTCAGTGTGCAGACTTACTTAGGACTATACGCTTGTGAGCAAGCATGTCCAAGCCCTTGGCCATTTTTGTAATGGCTCCATCTGTCAAAATAACCACAGGCAGCTGGACACCCACACATACACACTCACAACCTTACGTGCACAAACATGACCAGGAGAGCAAAGAAACTAGAAACGACAGAGGTGGTGACATGCAGCTGAAAAAGAGAGACAGCCAGTAGATAAATGACATGAGTAAGAGGGTGAGAGAGGAAAGCAGAGAGGAAGAGCAGAGGGATTTCTCTGATTGGACTGATAGAGCATCGACAGGGTTAATCACTTGATAACTACTCACTATTGATCCACTAACACAGAGGAGGAGTTGACTGGAGAGCTAATGCACGCACACACTCATACACACACACAAGCTACAAAATTGCTTGTTCTACTGACCTATATGCATAAATTACAACTGAAGATGGCATCAGGGAACTTTATTTGTGTGTATGTGTCTGTGTTTGTGCATGTCCATTTTCCTGTATGCATATGTGTCTCTATTTCCCTCTCATCTTTGCCACAAAAAAGACAAGAAATTGATAGTAAACACAATCATCATAGAAGGAAATTGGGTGCATTAATGTCAATATCAATCTGACTGATACCTGAAATAACATCAAATAAATGGGTATACAGGGAGGAAACAAAAAATAAATAAATAAAATGCTTATGTCTGTGGACGCTGAAGACAATAAATTGGCTATTTCAGCTCAAATTCTCAGAGGATAATTCTACTCAGTTTATTCTGTATACACGCTATGTTTGTGTTGACCTGATTTTCTGCTGGATGTAGCCACACAAAGGCAACAAAGCCACAGCTCACTGATGCTTATTTTATCTCATTTTTCAGCTTCACTACCCATTACTGTCATTCTAAATAAAGAACATGTAGGAAGAGAAATACAAAGTGCAGGGAAAAAAATAGAAAACGTGCTGGAGCGAGCTAGTAGAAGGGGAGCTATGAAGAGACATGACTATACAGTAATTATAGTTATGTCCACTAGAGAGGCTACACAGCCATTTCAGCACATTTTTACCATTTGAGACAGCTGAGGATTAGGAGTGGCGCTGCTTTTGCTGGTTGTTGCACTTTACTGTCTGTTATCTGAGGGTTAAAGTCAGTTTTTGAACATCCCTCAAGTAAGGCCTGGAGGAAGGTTGCCCTTCAACAACAAGCAGGAGCAGTTTTTGTCTTCTGAAATGTCACAGGTCTGACTAGGGTTTGATTTCATACCAGTATAAAAGCCACCCATATGCTATTTCATATTTCCATCACTTTTGTCAAAGCAGAAAATGAACTCAGAACTATTTTTCCTCAGTGTGTTACTGATACAGTTGACTTTGGCTCCTGGTACACACTCCTCCACTTCCAGGGAGAAATATCCTGACACTGTTAAACTAAAAGATAAGTCATGAACTTACAAATATTGTAGATTGTTGCTTTCCCTAGATATAAATATCCTCCTGAGTGTGTGGAGAAAAAAAAAAAAAAAAAAAAAAAAAACGACAGTATAATATTCCTCTAAAATTTTATACATCATCATGCTGTGGCTCATCATGCCGTGATTCATTCAGATAATTCTACCAAGATGATTTTGATAGCACAACTAAGATACACAGTGGGGTAAAACTTCAGCATGGCTCATGAACATAAACGTAAAAGTTTTTTAGACAGTGAATATGATTCCCACAGCTCTTGGGCAGATCTGGATAGAGTAGCAGACAGCACAGATATAGCAGGCTTGATTCCACGCCATGTCTTTGAAGCCAAGTCTATCTCCAAACAGCCTGCTAACTCTTCTCTTTGGATTAGATCATGGGCTGATCTGCAGATACCAATTACAGCTCTCATGTTAACTGCCAAAAACACAGCAAGACGCAGGATGCAGAAGGTAGACAGACAGACAGACAGGAAGGCTGACAAACAAGGTGGAGGAGTGAGAAAGAGCTAGACACACTCTCGGCTTAAATGCAAATGCAGTTTGTGCACAAAGGAAACGAAAAGGGCACAAAACTGGGATGAAATGAAGAGAAGAAGGAGGGCAAGTTGTAAAGGTGAGGGAGGAGAGGTGAGCAGATGGGTGTACTCATGTGTGACAAAACCATCAGGTCATCCTACGGGCTTAACCCTTTAAGTGTCTTCACAAGTCGAGGGTGGTGTGGTGGTGCCACTATATTGTCTTGAGCCAGAATGTAGAGAAACATTAAATATTCCACAGAAATACTGTATATACAAATGTTAACATACACACTGTTCAGTTGGTAAAGGATGCATCTAGAATTTATTTTTATGTTTTTATTACCACTTACCACTATACCAGTGGTAAGAAAATGGAGGGGGAAGGGAGGGTTGAACGTCTGTAAAGGAGAGCCAGGTTTCTATATTATCTGATCTCATGGGGGGAGGCAGGCTGAGGGGAAAGATCAAAAGAGAAAGCAATATTTTAAATAAACATTACTGATCATCAATATGCAGACAGCAAACAAACAATGTGTGTGAATAACACAAAAAAAATCTGCAGTGTCGACCTGGTGTTGGTAAAACCTTAGTTTCTATGAGAGCTGTGTTTTTATCATTTTTATACATGTATCTATCGTATAATTTAAACAAGTCACCATAGCTGACTTAATTTTCATTGGATCAAATTCACTGTTTACTCAGCGTTGCAGTGATATTTAGGTATGGCTGCATTCATCATTCTTTTTCACACACACACACACACACACACACACAAACTCATTATAATTCATGTAAATCAAAATTCCAAATGGAACAAACAGGGTTTCAAGTTAAATCTCAGCTGGGAGGGACACACTTCATAGAGTCCATTACTGTCCACAGAATTGTGCTGAATGTCACATGTGGACACATGAATACAGATAAATAACAGTGTGCTCTGGTACAATATGTATTAGAAAAAGGCATGTCACAGGGAGAGACTCGGATATCTAAAATAGAATGTTGTGTATAAAAGGACAATAATGAATTGCCACTTCCAGACATTCACCCAATTCACTATAGATGCTGAAGCTTCCCTTCCTCCCTTGTACCTCTTTCTCCACTCATCTGTCTATCCTAAATCAAAAGGCTACTGGTTTGTACTGCAGGGAGAAAGGCACCACTATGAAACACTGAGTCATTCTTTCAAAGGAACCCCTTGTTAATTTGTGCATGGACACACACACACACACACACACACACACACACACACACACACACACACGCACAGACACAAATATATACAAAAGCATGTGCAAAACAGCAACTGCATGTAAAACTGAAAAGGGACTTCAGTTTTTAGCAGTTCACACTGAACCTCTTTGGTATACCGGCATCTCCCATACTCTCCCAGCATTCTGCCTGTCACTCCTAGCAACGCCGGCAGCTTGGAAACTTCTCAGCTCGAGTTTTAGCATCACCACGGCGACAGCAGCCTGGACTGATTAATTTCATCAGTCCAGCAGCTCACAAACATCCCATCTCCCTATGCCATGCTGGTGATGAAATCCTGTGAAGGAAACAGTAGTTTAAGTGCTCTGTAATCCCCATGGTGACCTACCCGTGTCCTCATCGGAGAAAGCAGTCCCTCCATGGCTGATTTGGTTGGTTCTGCTGGGCTCAAGTCCCCTCAGCTGTGTCACCGTATGATCCCAATAGTAAATAGATCCTGTTAGAAACACTGTCTCCTCCTTGGAGCGAACATCTCCACGACGCCGTTCCCTACCCACCCAGAGAGCCACTGACAGACATAGAGAGAGGGTGTCTC
The DNA here is from genome assembly GCA_014773175.1 of Lucifuga dentata. Classification (NCBI taxonomy): domain Eukaryota; kingdom Metazoa; phylum Chordata; class Actinopteri; order Ophidiiformes; family Bythitidae; genus Lucifuga; species Lucifuga dentata. Next base: position 128,140 of record VXCM01003944.1, read on the forward strand.
TGTCTGTGTGCGCTTGTGTCCTCCCTCACTGACACACACAGGTACATCAACCCACTCACTCAGAGGGGAGCAGGAGGAGAAAGAGCAGTGCCAAAATCCCAGTGCTTCTCCTTCTGCAGATTAGTCAGTGTTGGTGTATGATCTTCCTCTTCAAAGCACCGTGGATTCAGTGTGCAGTGTCCATGGAAGGTCTCTCTCTCTCTCTCTCTTCTTTCTCTCTCTTTGGCTACCCGTTCTCCCTCTCTCTTCCTGTCCCCTTCTCTAACTCACTGCTTCATTGCCTCAAGCTACATTTGTTCCCTTCAATGTGGTAAATGATTGCAGGTCTTTTTTTCATGCTCTCCTGCTAGTGTGCTTGCTCTACTCACACTCTTCTCTCTCTCATTCCCCCCTCTTTCGCTCTCTCTTGCTGTCTATGCGTCATCTCTCTTTCCCGCTGTCCCTTCTCTCCCTCCCACTTTCTTATAATGCCTCTTTCTCAGTTCTCCTGCTCACTGACAACTCCTTGTTCCTGCCCAAGCCCGAAGCAGCGGGTCAGACAAAATGTACACTTATAATGTCAGTGTATGTGTGAAAAATAGAGAAAGAAAGAGAGAAAGAGAAGAGAGGGCACTCTCTGGGCCACTATTGTCCCTACAAACAATAGTGGCTCTTAATCGCCTAGCAACCTGATCACCCTCTATTCTCCTAAAAGACAAGGCATGAATCACTCTCTCAAACACACACGCACACACGCACACACACACACCTTGCACCAGAACCTATATATTCATACAGTGACAGGTAAGAAGCTGTTCATGAATCGTATTGTGGGCTGTCATAATGGTGGTCTGATGGCATGTTACTGTTGTTCACTAAAGGCTTCTGCCTTGTTCCCTGTAATGGAGCTCCATTAAAGACAAACTGGGAAATGGAGGGTGATGGTTGGGTGCCACTGGATATGCATTTTTAAGCACGAGTGTGTGTGTGTGTGTGTGTTATATTCTGTTCTGTGGATAAAGCCTGGACAAATCATCACCTCTGCTCAAGCTGCATCTTGCCGTTGCCAAGGTAACAGTATCCGTTATGAGAGGAGCGCAGAGCTCCTCCAGCAGTGAGGCCATTAAAAAGGGAAATAAATAAAATCTTTGCATTCCTATGCCTGTTGCCTTTTCCAGCTGCAGCAATTGAGTTTAAGCAATGGGAAAGGACAAAACGATGACCTTCTGACTGCAAAGGTCAACAGCAATAGTCTTTTGCCTACTCTGTCACAAATACCTTAACACTGAGTGAAATGCAGAATCTCTCTCTCTCTCTCTCTCTCTCTCTCTCTCTCTCTCAAATATTTTTAANAAAAAAAAAAAAAAAAAACCCACAACTACCCATTCAATTAAACACATTGTCATCGTTGCCATTACCACTGAGGATCCCTCATTAGCTTTTATGAAAATGTATAACAGACATATGTCTGCCTCCAACCCAGCACAAAGAAACACATGAACACAGCATACCTTTCACTAGTGTTAGGCATAGCACGAATCATGTAAAATACATAACAGTAATGACCATTTCCAATTACAAAATTAATCAGTTTTACATGACATAAAATTGATTAGCTGCTACATATCCAACACAAACAGCAGCATAAGTCGTCTTTCTGGCTCCTTGTTGAAGTGTATCACCTGGGTTTTATCTCTGCTTTGGTCTGCCAACTCCCAAAACATATCTAATGCGCTTGGGCTTTGTAAATGTTCAATTTTGTTTACTACTCACTCATTTACTTTTTTTTTTTTTTTTTTTNTTTTTTTTTTTTTTTTTTTAAGCAATTTGTGGTTTGCTGGTAATGTACTTTTAGTATGTGTTACCACTATGGAAGCAAAACAGGGTCATAAAAATCTGAATTTAAATTAACACTGAATTTAAAGCCACAAATTCAGATCTCAAAATTCAAGTTGTGTATATTCAAAATGCAATATTCAGGTTGCTCAAATTGAGTTTAAAAAAATTCAGATTGAAAAAAATCAGTTTGAAAAAATTCAGATCGAAAAAATTCAGATTGCAAAATTCAAGTAGAACATCCGGGATACCAAGGGTAGGCAATCAAATCGCGCTGCAATCGATCGTACTTTTGGCCTATCAGCTTGCGTTCTGCCGTAATTCCACATTTAGAAGAAGAAGAGGAAGCGTCTGTTCACCGCATTTAGCATCAGCCAGCGGCGGTGGAGGAAGCCGGTCAAACTCACAATAGTAAGTTTATAAGTTTTGTTTTATAACTACTAAAGTCACCAAATTCAGTTTTGAGACTTTTTATGTGAGAAATTAGCTGTTTAGATTTCAAATACGTGGGTGACTGATTAAAATAATGCTGAATTAAAAATCTGTTCCGATGTTTTTGGAGACCGGAGGCTCCACTAGCGGCTAGCTGCAGCAGTGATATCAGCAGCGCTTCGGTTATTACCGGCTGCTCTGATGTCTCCGTGATGTGCTGCTGTTACTCCTTTTGTAAGATAAGCGTTGGTCTCACGTAAAATGCAGCACTTTTTGCTTTACAAACTGATTTAGCTGATGGTAAAGTTGAGTTTCACGGTTTTATTGGATATGTAAATTTTGTGTAACTTTTACAATGAGCTGTGTTGAGTGGATGACTGAATAGAAAAGGCGAAACACGGAAGAACTCAAACTCACAAAACGTTTTACTGTTAGCAAGCAGCAGTAGCAACACATTTCTTCTTCCCTGTTTTCTACAGGTATTTGCATCTTTTACTGAATGCATAGTTTCATAGTGACACCTAGACAGAACTACAGTAGAAGCATTAGACATAAGCTGCTTATGTAAGTTTTTACAGATTGTATGTTTATTAGCAATTAAACAACAGAAGCTTGTTATCGTTCATCGTAATTAACGCAACACATTAACTAAGCAAAATNTTAAACAACAGAAGCTTGTTATCGTTCATCGTAATTAACGCAACACATTAACTAAGCAAAATAATAGTTTAACTTAACATAGTGTTGTTTCAAATGTAAATGACCAATATTAGAATATGACACTTGATGTGTGTTTGAGAGAGAAAGGAGAAAGAAGCCCGTGGTGAAAAACGGTCCGGTTTAAACACGGAGGATCTGCGGAGGACAGCGCATCCTGCACGAATCTGCATCACCGACGCAAACATCCAGAAATGCATCAGATACGCTGCAGCACTACTGAAGGAAAAGTTTTCCATTAACGTAGCTTTTCTTTTGTATTCTGTTCCTGCTATGTCAGTCTAGCACAATTAAACATTTCTGTGTAATTAACAGTTTATCTGTGTATTTATTAATATCTTACTTGTTTTATTTTAATAAACTCATGCTGTAGAAACGTTTTTCCATTCCATTGCATATAGACCTAATAAGCAGACACCAAATCAGGTGCTGAGTCGAAAATAACTTTAGATTTACTATATCACAGAGAAGTCTGTCTAGCTGGACCATAACGTTCATATGAAAGATGAGGTATAGGTCGACTTTTGAATGAATGGTTGTATTTTAAGTCTTCTCAATCGGAGCATCAACCTCTTCTGATATTTCAGTAATAAATCTCTGCCCCATCAGGAGGGAAAAGGCAGGTAAGGCTAATCGTCTCACGCTAAATAAAGGTTCTTTATTCAGACTACCAATTCAGTATTCTAAAATTCTATTAACTGAATTGTATTAAAAATGGGACAGGGTTTTTCTATTATTTATGTTTGACTATAAGTTAGGAAGTGAATTTACCTGTTTGTGACCCTGAATAATGGTTACTGATGATGAAAATGTAATGTTTTATTTTTATATTAATGATTCTAGTTAAGTGACAAAAATCCATTCAATAACCTGTTAAAACAAAACAGCACACTGATGAACATAAAGCCACAGAACGGTACATCTCCATTCTTTTCCGCAGCATCCTGGCTCTTAGCTGTAATCGCCTGCTCTGCCTCATCCGTCTTTTTATTGTGCATTGACTACACCTCTCTCAATAAACTAATACATACAGGTTGCATGAAAATAAATAGCCGAAAAAGTATTTTAAATAGTATAATAAAATGGAAACAAACGGAACTCGTGTAGTGTATAAAATTGTATGTGGATTTAGTGTGATCAGCTGATTCAGCTTCGATGTCATCGAGTATGCTTTGTCTCAACTGGAAATTATGTGTTCTGCGTCCTCCTGTCCTTGCACGTCCGTACTCCATGTCAACTTCACAAATATAAACTTACAAGTACGCACTTTGGATTGAGAAACGGCCTATTTCTTGAACTCCACTGCTCTTCTTCTAATTGTGGAATTATGGCAAGAACGCAAGCTGGCAGGCCAAAAGTAGGATGATTGCAGCGCAATTTGATTGCCTATCCTTGGTATCCCTGATGTTCTACTTGAATTTTGCAATCTGAATTTTTTCGATCTGAATTTTTTCTATCTGAATATTTTTGATCTGAATTTTTTTTTAAACTTAATTTTTTCAATCTGAATTTTTTCAAACTGAATTTTTTTCAATCTGAATTTTTTTTTAACTGAATTTGAGCAACCTGAATATTGCATTTTGAATATACACAACTTGAATTTTGAGATCTGAATTTGTGACTTTAAATTCAGTGCTGATTTAAATTCAGGTCTTTATGACCCTATTTTGCTTCCATACACCACCTGCGCAACACGGAGTGTTGAGTCACAGTGCAAACAGTAGTGCTAGTAATGTTTTCACATACCTGAAACTCATTTGATTAATGTAAAAAAAAAAAAAAATCTTAAAAAATGTATCATTACCCATTCAAGATAAGATAAAATAAGATAAGGATATTGTGTCAGATTTTTCTGATGATCTGCTGGTGAAGTGTGTGCATGTTAACACACATCTGAATCTTCACAGCTAGTGGTCAGCAGCCAGGTTATTGATTTCATGCTGACATGCTGCATGTATGGGGTCAGTGCAGCAGCACTGATCTCAGGCTGGACGACACAGACATCTCAGCACACAACAATATATGGACTAGATCAATAGCACTCAACATGCAGGTTGCATGCCCCCTCTGGCTGCTACATCGTGTGTGTGTGTGTGTGTGTGTGTGTGTGTTATTAAAGAAGTGAAAGCAGTGTCAAACTGTCTTTACATGAAACATTGATGTTGTGGCATTTAAGTAATTTTCATGAAGTAATTACAGTTTAAATTGGCTGCCTCTCATTTTAACAACTCAGCCTCTCAGGATTACCCACATGGACAGGTAGGTCTTTACCATAAATAGAACAATATTGTTCCACTCTATTTTTTTGTCTTCAATTTTGCTTCAACTTGACACACGGGCCCTTGCAATTGTAACTGTGATTGCAGACATTTACAGGTAGGACATGATCATAAACATGAATGTTCAGGGGCTGGAAGTTGAAGTAGTATTCGTAATCACTGAACCAATTAAAATATAATTGAAATGAACATTCATGAACAGGGTTCATACTCAAGTATTTAAAGGCATATTTAATCACAAGTTCTCCCTGAGGAGAACATTCTTAGGTCCACTTCACATCAGGCAATTTACCATTTCACACAAGCATCACCCTCATTATATCCCAACACACACACAACAGATTCAGATGTATAAGCACATACATGCACAGACACAAAATATATCAACTCCTAATTCTCTCACACACACTTATTGATGATGTAAAAGTGGGGTAAGTGCCGGTGAGGTCTCTACAGGGAAGCACAGGGAGGCAGTGGGATGAGCTCAAATCTCATTTTTCAGCTGACCTCTGACCTTGGAGCAGCATTAGATTAAAGGTACTCCTCTAAATGAAGGCTTAAATAGAAACACAGAGCAGTTTACCCCTAACAAGTCCCAGAATGCTGTTCTTCATTTAACTATTTTTATGACTTCAAATTTTCTTCAAAATAATGTGTCCTTTGTTTGCCTCGATACTGTTTCATTTCTATTTTTGTTACTCTTCATATAATGTTAACTGAATATATATAGCTACTTTGGGAAGGCTAGGGAGAACTGCATTTTTGCCAAAGCAATAACATTATTTCAGAGTGAAGCAGTGTTGGAAATGGGATTTTTTCACTGGGCTGGATGTGTAAGTGTCTGGCAAGGTGCAGTGACATACAGCCCCATACATCACCATCATGCATTAATGCTGACAGTGAATGTTAACCTGTCAGCAAATCCCACACACCTCCTCCCTACCCCCAACCCTTTCCAGTTTCTATTAAACCTGCACATAACCATACAGAGAGGGGAGAATGGGTGGGTGGGACATGGGAGTGATAATATTACTATCACAGGACAATACTACACAGTGCAGACTGCAATAATACTGCTCTCTGCCCTAAAACCCATCCTACCACCTCTGTCCCCCCCCCCCCCCCNCCCCCCCATTCCCTCTCCTCCTCGACACATCCCTGTCAACTCAGCAGGACCCCATAATCAATCCCCAGTGAGAATTTCCATCATGCAAGTGTGAACTGACACACTGGCGCAGTGTGTCAGTTTATCATTTGAATATGGCGTGGCTCTGGTTTCCATCTTATCTTTTTGATTTCTATATTGTGCAACACGTACTTATCTCTACCTTGCAGGATTGTATGTTTCATGTGACCACATGCAAAAGTTACAGAACACCAACACACCATTTGCACTAAGCACATGCTGTATACAGAAGTCACATCATGGACAAATGTGAAAATGGTGTGTAATTTTCTCTGTTTGTGTTTCTACTGAAGGCTGCAATTACATTGCAAAAAAGCAGACGTCCAATGCACTGAGGTAATTATGTGCTGCTAAACAGACTGCAACTTCACAGGAAGCAAAGGAATTAATTGCAATGATTACCAATTAAACTACATCACATGAAAAAAAAGGATTATTAAAGCTTTTATTTTTTTGTTCAGAGGCATTCCAACTCTGTACTTCAACCCGCGTCTTTTTGTCTGTTGTCCAATTTACCATTGTTGCCATTGTATATTTAACCAGAGATTATGTTATAGATAGCTGGTTTATTTAGTTTTTATAACTAGTATTGGAAAAAAATTACCTGGTCCAGATGCAGGTTGGCAACATGACAGCAGATCAAAACAGAGAGAGAGAGAGAGAGAGAGAGAGAGAGAGAGAGAGAGAGAGAGAGAGAAGTCATATTCATCGTTATTCACCGTGTGGGTCCAGGCGTCTGGCTGGGAATAGAGGGACCCATAAGTCAAAGTGTGAACCTGTCACAGCATTACAGCTAAATCAATGCCCACTAGAGAGAGAACTGCTGTTTGCTCTCATACTCTGGACTGTGACTTCAGCACTACATATACCAATATCATCGACTCAGGAGAGAGTGTAAGAGACACAATATGTGCCTGTTAACAATCACTGTCAATACTACGGGGTGGTCGGATGGAAAAGCAAATGGACAGAAACTTGCTGCACCAATTTCAATTTCACCAATTGGGCCTTTCATATTACACTGTAGTCGAATGGCAACATAATTTATGAATTTCATAGTTTCATTATTTCTTTTAATGTAGTGCAGTATCTTATTGCAGAGCCAACCTCAACCAAGAGTCTACAACAGTTTTACAGTATATCCTGATTAAAACATTTATGAGGGCAAAAGGACAATCCACTAAATTAATATTGGCAGACCTATGAGTATGTATCTGTGGGATTACAGTGGTAAGCCATGGAGAGTTAATTACTATGTAAATCAATTAACTGCATGATCATCATCAAATATTTAAAATCCTTGTTCCTGCTGGAAACGAAGAGGAAAAATGTGGTAAATGTGTTAAATCCAGGAATTAGTCAAATAATGATGTCTTAAAAACTGACACGTACACTACAGGCCAGAAATTTGGACCATCTCCAGATTTAGCATGACCAGACTGTGTAGCAAATTAATCCCAAAATAATCTGGGAGAAAGCAGATAGCAGACTACTGAATAGAATGTTAAAACACAAAAGCAAGGGAGTCTGGGCAAGGGAGTTGGGACACAACTGGTGCACTAATACAGACTGGGCATGCCTTCATTAAAAATTATTTCTTAAAGCATAGTAGCTACATAATGTGCTCTTGTTGAGAAATTCTTCCTGAAAACTAATTTGTTACATTTATTTTACATATTTTTGTAATTTCCTGTGCAATAAATTGTAAAACAAACAGTGTGTTGATTTTTTTTTTTTAATCTGGGGTTGGCCTCAAACTTCTAACCTGTAGTGTATATCTGACAATAAATAAATAAACAGAAAGATCTGTGCTTATTCTGCACTTCTCAGACAATTTTAACACAACTGGTTACTGTAATTTGGAATCTTGGCCATGGCTGAGATTTACTACTTTATATTTGAGTGTGACAACTACAGTACTTTACCCGTTCCTAGAGTCAAGGGTCCAGGCTATGTTTGAGAGAGCTGGGATGATTATTGCCAGAGAGGATATGTCTGACATCTAATCTAAAGTTCATTAAACTGCAATCCCAGGAAACATGCTGCACATGCACACTGATACTGCGCACACGCACACGCACACACACACACACACACAAGCTCTCTATATATATGCACACAGATATACATTTCCTATGTGTGGCTGCCCTCATTGGCCTGTAGTCCTGAAGGTAGTTAAAGGGAGATTGGCGGGGGGGGGGGGGGGNACCCTCCTCATACACAGCTCAGAGGGAAAACATCTTATCTCACTGCTGCAGAGAGACAGAGAATCAGAGAGCAAGAGAAGGATAGATGAGAGAGTAATGTGAGCAGGGTTTGCAGGAGCAGGACATGAGGGATAGTGAGAAAGAGCAAGGGAGAATGAAAGAGAAAGAGAAAGAAAGAAAGAGATAGAGAGAGGGAGAGAGAGAGAATATTTAATCAATCTCATTTCCATAACTTTCATCCTCCAATGAAACAGCCTTTGTAGTCTCACTGATGAGAAATGAGTTGCTTCACCAAAATTCCAGAAACACATTAACATCTGATTTACTGCATTCACAGATCTTCTATATTATCACATCTCATAGCAACTAAGAAGCTTCTGCTGGATGAGACTGCTTGCACAAAAAAATAAAATAAAATAAAAAAAAAAACACTGATATGAAAACATCTTATACCTGCCATGCATTTGTGAGTGAATATATTAATGAGAGTGAGAAAAAGTTATGTTTTTCCCATTTAAAATGCATGTTTTTTTGAGAACGAAGTGGATTTATTCATTGTGAGCCATGGAGTAAGTGTGCCGATACTGTGAAGTCACTCCAGAATGGTTTCCTAGCAACTGTTGTTAGGGGCAACTCACATTTTCTGCAGACAGCACACTGAGCTTTGCAGAGAGAGAGGGGGGGNGGGGGGAGAGAGAGAGAGAGAGAGAGAGAGAGAGTATGATTGAACGCTGGCCACTGTTAAATTACTGTCATGTGTCTTTATGAAATTAATACCACAGCCTCTTCATCTCCCCAACACAGATTTATCATCTTCCATCATTTGTCAGGAAAAGCCCATTTCTATACATATGGCCCTGCTTTTTCTTACATATTATACTGATTGTGTTTGCAAACTAAGACACAGAAATATGGCCTGTTTCTTTATATCTGATACCCAAAAAAATGTACCTACAACATGCCTAAATCCTTGCAAACCCATGTAGCAATGCACAATACTGATGTATTGCCCACTAACGTTCACACACTGCCCTCTACTGCTAAACGTTAAACAAAACATGCAAGGTAATTATGAGAATGTGTATAAGAAACAGTTAATATTAATTCAATATAGCTACTTGGCATACAATTAAGACAAAAAGTATGCTGGTGCAGTTACAAGCAGAAATCTACATTTTATAATGAGTGATGACCCATCACTTACTGGCATAATACAGAAAAATCAACCATTTACGAACCAGATTAAGCTCTTTGTTGTCTTGTATCTTCAATCTCACTAACTGAATTCTAATCTTGCACTAACATTTATTCTTCATGCATCCACTAACATCGGAAAATAATGCTATGATTTCCTGGATTGAAGTTCTAGTTCATGACGTGATAACAAAGCTGACAAAATTCAAGGCTAAAAGGGTCGTTGGGATTCTCTAGTATTAGGTGGTATTTACGGTGATATTCAGTATGCTGTACACTGAATCACTGCTTATTCCAAATGCCACAAGTACCACTGTCATATCTACAGGTGATATCTATAAACCTACTTAGCAACGTAGACATGTAACGTTTGTTAAATACTTGTTAAATGCCAGTTAACATCAAGGTGTTCTACGAGTAGGATTTTGTGTTTATAAATTTAGTTGGCTTTTTAAACAGCATTTCAACAGTTGAACTGAAGAGCAGCAGGAGACACAATGACAACGTATGACAAAACAAAAGTGGAGAAAATGCTATTTAGACTAAATTTAGGAATATGGCAATATAGAGTTTTGGACTGTGAAGTCTGACATGAAACATAATGGTCAGGAGCAGTAGCAGTATAGAACAGGATAAAAAGATCTGAGAATTCATGACTGTTCTGTCCTTGTCCATTAATCTTCATAGTCTCCAAGGAGGAAATTAAATGAAAACTGAAGGTGAAAAATCCCAAACCTTTGGATCAGAGACCAGCAAGAGTAAGAGTGAAAGTAAGAGGTATGACTGGTAGTAGTAATCTAGACTTTAGATCCATAAAGTTATCATGTTTGAACCCTGGACTGCTTTGATAAAGGTGATAAAGGGTGCCATAAAAGATCATGCATGTTCAGTCTACAGTGACAAAGAGAACTTCAGTTAACAGATTCAGATAACAGATTTTGTGTGTGTGTGAGCACAAATATGGAGTGATTCATGGGGAGATGCCCTTTACAGTAACATGCTGAGGACAAGCATCTACAGCTGACCTTCCTGCTCCCTGACCTGCTAATGACTGCAGGGGACTGTACATTTAAAATAACTTAACTAACTGAATAAATGCCATTAAATGCCATTCAAAGGACAAGACAAACCTCCTACATATAATCAGACAAGCCTTTCTAGGAATCATGGAGCATCACTGCAAGCTTTAATTAACCAGTTTTCTTTCTCTGTAATGTAAGGAAAGAACCTCTAAGGAAAGAAAATCTCTATTTGGTCTGATTCAATAGTCTTCATCCCCCTCTAGAGGCAAACAGGAGAAGAACAGTGGGGGGGGGATGGATCTGAAGGTGGGGCATCATTCTGACTTGATTCCCAGCCAGTTGTTTGGGGGAAATGTGTGATTTA
>VXCM01003944.1:139486-186200 GCA_014773175.1 Lucifuga dentata
TGAGAGAGAGAGAGAGAGAGAGAGAGAGAGAGAGAGAGAGAGAGATACACTGTGTGTGTGAACTAGGTGCTCTGCTCCCCTCTTCTTCCTGCTGTCTTGCTCTTTCATCATCTTGCTTCCCTCTATGCTACATGGTGAATCGTGAAGAGATGTGCATGGTGGTGATTTCCCTCCAGCTTTTTGTAAATCCTATCAAAGTTGTGCTAATGTGTTTGTAATCAGTGTTCCATATTTCAAAAAAAGGCACATTTTGTGAAAAAATGATGAATCAGTATTCAAAAACTGCTAGTTTTAATTACTCAGTTATTTTAACGTGAGAACATGTGACATGTGTATCAATGTTAGTATGTATATGTGCTAGGGTCTCAATTATCAATAATGGGCCAATATCCAACAAACTCTTGTACTCCACATTGAAGAGAGGAAACAAAGTCATAGGTTTTCAAAGGGCTGTAAAGTGAGGAAACCGTTGCTATAGGACAACAAGGTTAAGCATTTTGTCTTAAGACATGAGAGATCCTACAAAGAAAAGAGCTGCTATAAAGTACATCTCTTAGATGTGGACATCCCTGTTAGTGGTAGTGTTAGTGGTCTAAAGGTGCAACTGCATGTGGAGCAATTTTACAACAGCATTTTTTTAACCTTCATTTATTCAGAGGTTTTTCTCTGAGCATTAAATGCTCTTTTGCAGAAACGCTCACACACACACACGCATGTTCACACCTGGAATCTTCCCAGTACAACCACAGACTTCTCTGCTGGCCACTGAGCAGCTCCACCTACAAGCAGCTCCACATAAATGTCACATGACATATTGATATAATTAGCTGGAAACAATCACAGTGCCTATGTCAATGGTATTGTATTAGCAATTCGTGTTTGCCACATATTAAGCTTTTACTCATAAACCATGTTCCTTCCTGTTGCAAAGAGGATGTTACTGCTTAACACCCAACCCCCCCTCCCTGATTTTACAGGCTATTCACTACTGTGTCTTCCTCAGAGTAAACGTGTGGCACAAGGCAAACAGCACAGTTTTCTTCGAATATATTTACTTTTTGCTCAGTAATTGATTCAACAGGTGTGTGAATATACAAGACAGATGTACAGAACAGAAGAACAGGATTTATTTAGAGTTCATTGTGACAAAGACACTATCTATGAAACTATGCAGTAAGTTACTTGTTTCAGTTCCTGTTTTCTAGCCTGAAAGCTTTCATTTTTTCAGAGAGAAAATGGTTCCTTTTTGTGCTATTAAGCAGGTTTCAAAATCAATTTGAGAAATTTGACCCTGTCAAATGAAAAATGAAAATGAAAAATCCCAAAGCTTTGGATCAGAGAACAAAGCTTTGAGAAAGCTCTGAAGAGTCTTGCTGCAGATCCACTATGATTGATTGAACTGGAAAACACTGAGCTTACTGTGTTTAGATGCTCTATCACTGAGCCAAAAACCCTCATCTCTCTAGCCTGGAAGGTTTATTTCCACAGTAGCTTGACCTTCTGAAGGGGACAGCCATCTGAAAAATGCCATATAGGGACTTTGCTGCAGGTAATACAGTGTAAGTCAACTGAAATAGGATGGGAATCTCTTGAAGCCACTGTACGCATGACATCTAATTGTTTTATCGGCTCTGAAATCATTGAAATTATTGCTTGACTGCACCACCTACAGGTCATGTGATGTGTGAATGTGGGTGTGTGTGTGTGGGTGTTCAGGAAATAGAGAAATGTGGCTCTTTCTTCTGCTGCTGCTTTAACAGTGAAATGGCCATTACGCTGGATTGTAAAGATGCATTTCAATGCTCACTTCTGCACAAATACATGCACTGCAAAGATGCAAGAATTGGGGACTTCAGTGCTCGTTAATGCACCTGCAGAGGCAGCAGAGCAGAGATGGAGAGCTCTGATATACAGCAGAGTGAAGGCGGAGAAATGGAGCATAGGAAGCATGGGCAGACTTTGTTTGATGAGCATCTGCCAGTGCGCACACACTGGGTTATGTCCTGCTCCTTAATGGCTCTTTCATTAACCCCTTCATCACATCATCTCCACAAGCTAAGCTAGGTTGATAACCTTGAAGCCTACAACCAGTCGGACATTAAACACACAAAGAACACTGTCACACTCCCCTGAAAGCCTGCCACACATTAATATGCAGGAGGGGTGAGCCCTGCACTGTGCATGAACACACGCACACAATCACAATACAAAGTGCACACACATTACGTATTCACACCTGAGACCTTCCCTTGATAACAAATGTACAAGCACGCATATGAGCACAGCTGAATGAGCAGATACTCCAAGTCAATTAGAACTGAGGCACTTTCACCTCAGCAGCTCATCAATAGTCCTTAAACAGGCTGCAGAGTAAACAGCTCACAAGATTTAACGCTGTACCACAAACCAAACCTAAGCTGTGTCAATTGGTGGAGTCAAAGAATGGCTTCGCTGTACAATTAACCTTGTAGTAATGGACGATGTAATTATATTCAGATGACAAATTAAAACAAGAGAAGAAAAATGATTTGGTGCTTTGGTCAGCTCTGCTTAACTTTTTATGTCAAAAGCAACTATAATTTCACTAAAAATTAACAAACTAAAACTTATTTTTAGCCCCTATATAGAGTATAGCCCCCCAATATAGAGTATCAAAGTTGATTTGCAGTTAACAGTTCAGTCACCTACATTCTCCCAACCCAACATCCTGCATACCAGCTCAGTCAACAACACTGAAATAGTAAGTGTGTACAAGGTCTACCTTTATTATTCTGAAGTAAGTGTTTCTTTGGCACTGCAGTACCTCACACACATCCACAGCGTTGGTTTGCTGACATCAGCAGTGCAGTTTCTAACATCACTCAAGCGTAACTGTACTGCAGGAGGATTCCAGGCTTGTGACACAGCGTCAGAGAAATGATTAAGTGAAATTATTATTTTTTTCCTCAGCATATAAAAAGTTAGCATGGGGCAAATATGCAAAATAAAAAAAATGCAGTGTACATTAATCATCCGTAAGAGATAGAAATGTATGCAAGGTCTAAATTACTTCAGGATATAAACTGATTTGTTAGTGCAAAGAAATAATATATAAAATGGTGATTTAATACATAGAACATACAGAAATAGAAAGATTTGCACAGTTATGAATACACTGAACGTGTGTGTACTGTATATATACTGTATATAGTTCTGTTCTGGACATGCAGATGTGCATTGTGGGTAGAAAGTATTGTGTTTTACAGCATTTGACATTGTTAGTTAAAGCTTATGAGAGTTGAATTACTTGATTATTTGAATACACTGATATAAGCAGCAACTAGGTGTGCCAAAAGTATTCCACAGTCACTTCTTGCACACGCACACACACAACAATATCTGCCTCTCCCTCTCTGCCATTGTTACAGGGCAGTAATCAATTATCTCAGTATGATGTCATTCTGCTACCCTCCCCCAATACTGTTCAGTTCTCCTCCATCCATCTGCTCTGTTGTTGTGTGTACTGCATCTAATTTAATCTAATCATATAGAATTTGCATTTGATGAATTAAGATTAATTACTTTCCACATGCAAACACTGACAATGACCCGTCTTTTAACGTCTGGAGTCTCATACGGTCATTTCTGATTTTCAGGGATAAACATGAATGGCACACACAGAAGGTTAACAAATGTAAACCCCAAACAGCCATAACCACACACACACACACATTGCATGACATCATGGAGCACTGATTTGATTAACACTGGATGAATCCTCTGGCCTGATCACACTGAGTCATCTGGTCTCCATCCTCAGTGACAGGATAATTAAATGAAGGACAGTAATGAAGAGACATGGATGACAACATGAAGGACAATGTAAGGTCTTTGTTATGGGGTCATCTCTTACTCTCATATGTTGTTGGCTGGTTGCTCCCCAGGTATAAATAACCTTTACATTCTGAAGTTATCATGCATCTTTCCTGATGTGGTAATTGGTTTGGAGATGCGTGATGATGTCATCTACCATACAGAGGATTTTAATGCAGTCTAAACACATTTGGCCTGTTGTGAATGACAACATGTGAAGCTGAGTGCTGTTGTTCCCCAATAGAAGCCCAACTGTACATGCAGATCAGAGCCCTGCAGCAATAAAGTGACAATCTTTCCTGGTGGAGACATACATTTTCTTCCTCACAGCTTGGTGTTGGATCGGTTAAATCGAGTAACTTCACCAAAAAATAATAATGGCATGTGGTTTTTCTAGGATGTATTACCTATCTCAAGCACATCTCAAGTCTCTGAAAGTTGATTTTTATAGCATAATGGAATGACCTGAACTCAATGGCGGTCTGGAAGGCAAGAAAACCAATTTTAGTATTTACTGCTCCAATAATATGTTTTAGGAAATGGCTGACAGTAACGTAACATGTATGTGGATTGTATATTGCATATATTGGGCTCAAACATGCAGAATTATGTTATAACTACAAGATAAAGCATGGATTAACTGCATCAAAACATTAAACTTTCTGTCTGAATCCTGTGAGATCTTTGCTTTCATCAATTCTGTAATTAGATTAAAAGCAGCTCTTTATACAAGCCATATTTGACTCATACTATAGGTTTGTTGACCTTATTGTCACACACATGTATCTTGGAGTGAGTAGATTATACTATTGTCCCATTTCAGATTAAAAATGCAAATTAACCCACAATTAAAGAGCTCACATATTACTTCAGCCAAATTTAAAAAAAATAATAATCACACAAATCCAGATTTAAAAATAGATTCTGTAAAATTTCAGCAATTCATTCATTTCAGTAAAAATAAATCTGATACCGATCTTAATAAAGCTAGCAAAGAGAACCATGTCCAATCCCTGTGATAAAGATCTCAGCAGCAAAGCCAAAGTATTCCCGGTTGAAGTTAAATGATTATGATCCTATCTGTTCCATTATCAGATGACAACATGTCTCTGTGTGTCTGCAGACAGACTTGTTTTTGATCTCCACATCCTTTGCTAAAACTAAAGGCCTTCAGACCAGGTAGACGGATGTTACATCAACAATGAGATACTGCATCACTACATGGATATATCTGCTTTGAAATGCCAATTATATTTTTGATTCTCAGCCATGCAAGTATAAATTGTATGATTAAAAAAAACATGTAGGTACACATCTAAATGGAATTCATATTTTGAAGTGGATTAATCTAAAAACAAAAACAAAAAAAAACAATTGGGTTCTCCCCCACTTGGTCCAATCTCTACACTGGCAAGAGGCCATTCAGTTTTATAACTGAGTTACTGTAAGTCTGGGCCAACACATTAGTTTCAGGCCAATGAAGGAGAACTAAAACACAATTTGCTGCATTATTTGTATCAGCCACAACAGTGCATGCTGGAGAACAAGCAAGTATCATTTTCCTGTTTGTGTGAACTGAAAGAGTTCACTTCCTGCCAAATAAGTGCCAAACTTGAGTCTTGCAGTGTAAGGTGGTCTGTGTGTTGGTGTGGGTGTTGAATTTGTTACACTGAAATCAATCAACCTGTCTATTGATCTATCTATCTATCTGTATGACATTTGGATGTGTGACTAAGTTATTTATTCTGCTGTTAGTGCAAATTATTAAATGCAGTGCCTGTAATTACCGTGAGAGATAATCACTTCTTCACCTGAAATATTAATATACACACAGAAGCAGGAAGCATGATCAATATTAATCTTGTTTCACTCTCTCAATCAGCACACATACAAACACACACACACACAACCTGTACAAACTCTCATTAATAATTCAAATAGGTTCAAATTCTGAACATGTCAGCGTGAATACAAATGCCATGGACTTCATGGTGAAATCACTGAGCTCTAAAATTAGTTATCCAATGCCAATATTGCTCAGCAGGTAATTAAAGGAAAATTCACCACAGAACAGAGTTCAGTTATCTTAATCATTGACCTCAGTGAACTCAGCATGAATAAATCTCAGTCAAATAAAAAAAAAAAAAAAAAAAAAAAAAAAAAAAAAACACCAAAAGATGATGTTCATATCCAGCTGTCTTGTCAGTTTCTAATTGGCAAAAATTTTTAAAAATGGAAAGAAGAATGGAAAGAAAAAATATATATAATTTTTTTGGTCTAGTATAACAAAGAGTTGTGACAGTAAGCTGGTATTCCTGTGCTGTTTAGAGTGACAAAGCCTCTATGCAGATCTAACATAGGTACAGCAATGCAAAATCAAGTTAAAGGGTCACAAATTGTCCTATCTATTTTCCAGAATTATACATGATCAGAAAATGACCTAAGCATAAGCTGACTTGAGTGGGAACAATACAAATGAAAATGTTTGTTCTAGGCTGCAACTTCCTGCAGAAAATAAAACCTATTTGCCTTTTTTTCCACACTCTCCTCCATTTCCCAACCACTCTATCTCCTCCAATTTCTGCTGTCACTCACACTTTCACTTTCCATCCTCTGCCCTGTCCATTATCTCATGCACTTTTTCTTCACTCTTCATCTTCTCCTCCCCTGAGCAGGGTGCATGGCCTATTGCCATAGTAACAGACAGGCATGACAGGTGGAGATAGCAGGTAGCGCGGCAATGCATGACTCCCCATGGGACTGCAGAATGCCAACACTATAGAATGAGAATGAGCAGAACATGCGCTCCCATATAAAGTCACCCTGCGTACAGTGTGTACTACTCACGGCAGTCAATTCATTGAAGTTTATCATAAGAGGGTCCAAGACATTTCCATATTCTACATGCAGCAAAGACAAACAACTGCCATTGTTTCACTGTTGTGAATGGACAAGGGGGATTCTGTGGATTTAAGCATATTGTGTGTTTCTATCTTATCATGCTCTATGGCCAGATCTGAACTAGGCTAAGCCAAACCAATCTGTTTCATGTCACTTAGGGACTGTGTTCTGTACTAACAAGACCCTCAGCTATGGGTTGCAGCAAAACGATTCTCTCAATATTGTTTGACTGAATTGATTCTCTGCCTTGAATGATGAAATGGTCACATGATGATTTGACACAGAATGCACATTTCTTTGGCAGCTTATTCACAAAAGCTACAAACACAAACATATATGAATGCTCTCACATATGCTAAATTACACCTGCCTCCAGCACACATATGCGGACACCATGTTCTGCACTCCACCCTCTGCTTGTAATAGTCTTGGATTCCTCCCAAATAAGACCACTGCAGTGTGGTCTAGTAGCACGTGGGTGACTTAGACAAAAGGCAGAGGTAGAGATGTCTGTATTGGATATAAAAGAAACATGTTTCTGTGAGGCGGAAAGTGGTGTCTGATCCTCACTAGGAAGTTATTGGAGGATTTCATATTGTTATACAAAGGGGAGGAGCAAATGCACAGCGTCCCATTTAATGATGACAGCTCACCACCTGCTTTAGAGGCTGACCATTTGACATGAGGAGAGAGATGATAGACAGACAGAGGAGGAAAGAAAATAAAGGCAAACTGAGACAAGGTACTGGCACATTACTGTGCCTCTTCAAGACTCACCATTAGCAAACACACAGCTGATTCAGGCATGAGTTGGACAGCCATGGTGGATCCTCAGATTCTCAGATTCTTGCCACACAGAATGACACCTATTTCTTAGAGATGCTCTCTCTGTTATCCTCTTTCTTCTGCCTCTTCACTCAGAAAGCAGCCTCCCTCTGTCCAGATGAAGTCCACTCTGTGTGTGTGTGTGTGCGTCTCAGTGCTGCAGACACACTTTGCTCCTTAACTGTAACACCACAGTCTCTGGAGAGCCTGACTCCCTAGACTCTCTTTGACTCTTCAGACCGAGTGGAGAGCCCTCCTCCTTTTCCACTCCTTTGATATGAAAGCAGAGCAGANCCACGCCCACCTCCCCAAACCCCTGTGACTCCAGCAACCCCGGTAAATGCTCCCCTCCCTCTGTCGCTACCTCCTGCCTGCCTTCCTCGTCTACCCTCTTCACAATGCAAAGCACATCAGGCTTCCAGATACTGTCCAGCCGGGCACGTGGCTTTCTTTCTGTCCGCTTTCTGCTGAAGCTGCCCTGCCGCTGCTCCCGAGGATGTAGCTTGCATCAGTAGTAGCACTTCTCACAGTGGTGGGAGAGACAGAAGCTCACCTCACCACTCAAGTATCCAGCGTAGAAAGCGCCCCTTTAAAATAATCCCCTGCCTCATATATTGGCATGAGACAAGCAGACAGAGAAAGAGGAAATTAAAAAAGAATTCTATGAAAGACAGATTCAGAAGGATAGATCATGAGGTTAGGGCAGCTAAGGAAGAGAGATAAAGAAAGAGATGTAGTGGAGAGAGTGGCTGCTGGTAAGTGATCATGCTGTGCCGAGTGTAAATGAGGATGGGTGGAGAAGAGGGAGGGGAGAGTGTAATGGAAATGGAGAGAGCAGGAGCAGACCGCGCCTACTGATGCTGTCTGGGAGTGCATCAGAAACAGCAAAGGAGCATGGGATGTGAGTAAATACACCTCACTTTACTTAATGAAAAGAGTATTAGGGTGTGGTCTCGTGTGGGTGTGTGCACATGGTTTACATCCACTGTAGCCATCATATCCATAGGCACCTGTGCTCCAGACTAT
Source organism: Lucifuga dentata (assembly GCA_014773175.1). Lineage (NCBI taxonomy): Eukaryota > Metazoa > Chordata > Actinopteri > Ophidiiformes > Bythitidae > Lucifuga > Lucifuga dentata. The sequence continues at coordinate 148,091 of VXCM01003944.1, forward strand.
ACCTTTTCAATTGAGAAGTAAGAATTGTGCTGGACATTACAAATTAAGACAGAAACAGTCTCAGCATGGCTTCTGTCTTATGTGTGAATGGCAGACTGTGTTTGAGGTAAATAGAGACAAGATAAGGAGAGATTATAAGAAGACATGGGAAATGTCAAGATTCTATAGGCTGCAGTGAACATGGACAGAATGATGAATGCTGAAATGACTGCAAGCGCAGTGCAGAGGAATATCATTGACTTAACTGTTATGATGTAATTACCTAAGGGTGGCATGGTGACTTGGTGGTTAGCACTGTTGCCTCACAAGAGAAGGTCCTGGGTTCGAATCCAACAGGTCCTTTCTGTGCGGCGTTTGCATGTTCTCCCTGTGTCTGTGTGGGTTTCTTCAGGGTTCTCCGGTTTCCTCCTACAGTCTCCAAAGACATGCAGTTTAGGTGAATTAGAAACTCTAAATTGACTGTAGGTGTGAATGAGAGTTGATATGCAGTCCAATATTTGAACATAATGCCTTCAAAGAGGACATCTGAAAAGCATCCAACTGCAACACAAGCTAACAGTGTATCACCTAATTCCCAACAACTGTTAATTTGATGTTAGCTAAAGGGCACAAAGACAACACAAATAGTGGATGTTAAATCATACTAAAACTGGCTATCGTATCCCTTCATACAGTACCATTACTAGCCATAAAAAAATGGCAAACTGAAAACATATCTATCACAACAACTTCTAACAGCAGAGTTATATTATGGTTACCTGCCACTGTATTGATGAGAATTTGCAGCAGAAATCAGCATTCCTACTGAAAGAGACCAGTTTGCCTGATATTTTTCAAGAATGAGTGGCTCTGTTAATACTTGATGACTTTATTATCCTTTATGCACAAAAAAAAAAAAAAAANAAAAAAAAAAAAAAAGAGACACCAACCAGAAATATGAGCAAGGTAGGCGTGCTAATGGCAAGCATATCTTACTATTTTGGGTCTGGGCTCTTTAAATAAATAAACAAACAAATAAATAAAAGCATCAAGGTTGGGACTTTAATAATTCCAGAAGTCTTACAGTTGGTGCCATTTGTTAACTTTTGTCTTTGAGACGTAATAGATCTGAAACAGCTTAGCATCAGATTTTTATTAGCAACAGTTCATTCTATTTAACTCAACTGCAGCCCTGCTCATTTAAATAATTAGTGTTAATAAATACTCTGCTAAATGGAACAGTTGACCCAAAATTTAGAGACCCCGACAGTAACTGTAATAGTAAATATGTCCCTTGTTCTTGAGTAAAACTGCCACATATTTAATTGCATCTTGAATTGTTAAAAAAGAATCAATATTTCGAGATATTTGTTAGGCTATTAGCTCAGCTAGCATTAACTGCAAGGCTGTTTATTTTATTATAAACACCAAGCCACAACTTCATAGCATACAAGGATAAATAAAATAAAAAATAGTATAAAAAAATGACTTATTACCTTGCTTGTACATACTCAATTGTATGCTTAAATTGCTGCTAACATAAAGCAACTTCTCAAACAGCGACTCGCTACGCAGCGCTTCTTCAACTGGTATTAGGCTAACACCAATGGCCTATCGAGTAAGAACGAAGTCTTTGGTTTTGGAAGTTCCATCGATTCAACCACACTCATGTAACCGACTGCAGTGTTTCTTTCAGTTAGCGATTAATATTTCGGACTTTAGGTTTCCACAAATTCTGTGATTCAAACTCACTCGGGTAACAGAGCTCAATGCTGAGTAATGGGTGAATTAATGAACCAGCATATGTAGGTTTAACACCACTTCAGGCTGTAGAGTCAGCCTGTGACAGTCATACATTACGTCATCAACTAAAGGTCTTTTTACACGCGCCTCATTTCCGGTTGCGAATTGACTCACATGGCTCACAAGTGCAGTACACTTCTACTCCACACACACTTTACACTTCACCTCTCATGATGGATATGCAGCCATGTGCATCAGATCACTGTTACACCTGGCAAGCTAAATGGTTACAACAGACATTATTAAATCCTTATAGGTTGTGCTAAGCAGGCCGGGTCCACGTGCTACCATTAAAACAATACATCATGCTGGAATCACAGTATTTTACTTTTCATCTCAGGGTGTTATGCGCTCCTGTTGTTGATTTTTCTTTCATAAACACTTTATTTTTATTATTTCTGATTAAATCTGTGCTGCTACCCAATGCAAGGCATGATTATGGAATTGTTATTTTTAAATTGTGGATGCTGCCGTCATTGCAACAATGCAGTTTATATTTCAAATATTAAAAGTACTTGGGTTGTCCACCAGAATGACCAATTTAATTTTTTTTATTGCTTTCAATGAGGAAAAATGTTCATTTTAGCCTTTTATAAACTTAATTAATTGATTATTGATTGTTAAAATGGTTTATTGTTTAAGAAAACTGCTTAAAATTGGCATTGCTATCAAATACAGTAAATTACAGATTTTTTTTTATTTGCTGTAATTTTTTTCCCCCAAAACACCAGATCTGTAAGTTTTTTTCAGTTTCTCTAATCTTTCCCCAGGACTCCATTTTTGTAAATTACTGTAATTTCATAATATGTCTGTAATGCCGCATAATGCCTGTGTGAGCTGGTTATTTGTTTAATCTCTCACTTAAACAGTGTAAAACGAATTAAGAACAACTGAGGAAAAATGTATTTGTTGGTATATATAAAAAAAAAAAAAATTAAGNAAAAAAAAAAAAAAAAAACATCTGCAAGTTAGCAGTTCAAACCTTCTTCAACTTTTACATAAAATATTGAAAGATTGTGATCTTTCCACATTTTAAATCCACCCCTCAAACGCAACTGTACAGGCTGCACAGGAATCTTAAAGCAGGAAATCTTCAACTCGTACAGTCATGTTTTGTTTCAGCTCCACAGATTGTGCAAACGACGTGTAACTCATTTCTCTATATGGACAACAAAGAATACAACACGGTGAGTACCCGCTGTTGGACATTTAAAAATATTTTTAAAAGTACGTAATCATAAGTAAAAGGAAACTAATTACACTAGTAAATGATTAACTGCATTGTCAGAGTACATGAAGCTATAACCTCAGTGGTATTAGCAGTAAAAACAATACAGTGTTTAAATAATGTAAGCAATCATTGTAATTTTTTAAATATTTGTGCTGTGTTTTAAATATTTCTACTATTTTTGTGCTAGATTTGAGTCTGCCGTTGCTTTACCCAAGTGCAGCAGAAGATGGCACTGCAGAGCCTAAAGACTATTAGTGATGAAAGCCTGGAAAACATGCGGTTCCTTGACGCAGGGGGCTTTGGGGATGTTTTCAAGGCCAAGTATAAGGACTTGGTGATTGATGTTGCTATTAAGATCCATCGTAATAGCTCTGGGTAAATTAATATATATTTTTTCTGTTTTATTAAGTTCGTAAAGTCATAATGATCCACCATATGAAATTTAGTCTTTAAAAAAGCTGTTTCTTTTTCTTTCTCTCACCTCCACACACCCCTAAACCTAATTCCAGCTCCGTAGTGCTTGAACAGTCAGAATTGTGGCAAGAATTTTCCAACATGCGTGAGATTCCCAATCCTTTTGTGGTGAGTGTTTATGGAATATATAAGGGCTTCCCCCCAGGTGCAGGATCTTCGGAGAAACAGGGAATAGTAATGGAGTTCGTGGATAAAGGCTCCATACAGTCCATGCAGCGGAAATTGGGTGGCCACCCTCCACCCTGGCCCCTAGCCTTCCGTTTGGCCCTTCAAGTGGCTCAAGGCATGAACTTCCTCCACTCAAAGGAGTTGGTACACAAGGACCTAAAGCCCAGTAATGTACTGCTGGATAAAGACCTCAATGCCAAGGTATGCCATAAAAACTACACCATTATGTTTAAATTTAATCAGTCAACAATTAATTTGTTAAATCAGTTTAACAGAACTGATTTATGAGTTATTTAATCTGCCTTTTTTTTCCCGGTCTTATTCTGTAGATAGCAGACTTTGGTTTGTCTAGGGTTTCCACCAGCGTTTTGGGCAACAGCAAAACAACAGGGGTGAACGGAGGCTCGTACAAGTACATGCCTCCTGAGGCTTTTGATGCATCGTATGAATGTGTCCGTGACTATGACGTATACAGGTAAACACTCAAAAAGTACTATGAACTTACTGCCAAAAATAGTTAACTGTGATGTAACTTGCTTATAAAATGTGTGTAAAATCCTATATTGTTTTATCAGCTATGGCATCCTTCTCTGGACCATTCTGACTGGTAAAGAGCCTTATCGAGGTAAATAATGGTTATTTGAGTTATTCTTAGCTGATTTACTCCTTTTATGGAGCTTCATCACACTGTTGCTACTATCAGGTTACAGATCTTTTACCCAATGCAATCACATTCTGTCACAAATTATGTGAGGTTTTGTTTGTTTGTTTGTTTTTTCTGCAATATTCTGTGCACAGTATTGTTTACATTATTATTATACATTATACATACAACTATAATAAGCAAATTCTAATGAGAAATTAACTTTAATGCCTGTAGTCAGCATTTTTACAAGGCAAAAACAGTGCAAAGTGCCATTGTGTAGAGGTCCCCTTCATACATTTACATGAATATTGCATACAATTCTTAATTTGCTGTAGAATCAAATCAATATCATTTATTAAAACTAAATGTGTCAGACTGTTCTTGATAACTTATGACAGCTCCAAAGTAGGCAAAAAGAACTTCCCCACAAAGTAGTAGTGCAGTATGTGTAACACAGCAGTAGTTCAATATGTTTGCAGTACAATCAGTGAACACCTTTATAGCTCTAAATGGTTATGGAAGGAGATGTGTGATATTAGTGAGATATTGTTGGCCTCTTTTTCCTTTAAATGGGATTACTGTTGTCAAATAAATCTCAGCAAATACTGAGTAGAAGATGTTCTAAGTCAGTGGCTCTGCTCTGCATATTTTCCATCTCGCCCTGCTCTACCCACGCCTGATTAGCTAAATCAGATGTGTTAAGCCAGCTAACAATCTGGGAAGCACCAACTCTTGGTCAAATGAACAGCAGTTCTAGGATAGTACAGAGATCAATGTCAGTCAAATTCAGATTCAGTGTGGGAGACTTACAACATACTCATTTTGTATCCATGTTGTCATTTTATGATATGCAGATGCGAATGAAAGTTTGGTGAGAACGTGGATCTCCATTCCAACAAATAGACCCTCTGTTAATGAAATTGACCAGACTAAGGCTGATGGGTTAAAAGAGGTGGTTGACCTGATGACGAGATGCTGGGATAAAGAGCCCTCTGTGAGACCTAAATTTAAAGGTAGGCATTTATCTTATTGTAGTCTTCACACTGATTGTCAACTTTTTGAAACATTTGCTCCACTGCACTGAGTGCTTTTGCTCTTTGAATGAGCTCAGTGGGTTGCCATTTATATAGATTGCAAGTGGGTTTCCTTGCATTTGGAATGGATTATCCAGCTTCAATTCATTTGCACATTGTGATTTACAGTTTAGATTAAGTTTGATTATTGCTTCAGAGTGCATCAAAGTCACTGAGAGTGTGTTCAAGAGGCACGAGAAGAGAATTCGTGATGCTGTTGGACAAGTGTTGAATAAACTGGTACGATGATTTTCATTTCATAGCTGAAACACTTTTAATAGGTATAATTCTTTCCCTAACATTTGCCCAAAATGAGATTTTCTTTCTCTGTCAGGATCAGGATCCAACAACCAGTGACCAGCAGTCAAACACTGTCACAACACAATCACAACAGGCAAAAACAGCTCAATCAGAACAACCAGATGATATAGTGGATCATCCCAGACCTGCACAACCTGCAGGCTTTTCCCAACAGGTAAGCATAATGCACTTTGACTTTTGGCTCTCAAGAAGTTCAAAGTGGTGGCTGTGAGAAAAAAACAGATGGTCTCTCGTGATGTTTTATTTATTTTGCTTCATTAAATATTGAATTTAAATATTATAATGAGAATGGACATCACATACCCAGAGCTTTTTTCACTCCACACTTTTGTTGTGGGTGAACGGAAACAGCTGTTGTAAGTAGTCTTATATAATATGCATTTTTAACTGTTTTTTGTTTTTGTCTACAGGACTCTGTTGATAAAATGAAAGCAAATTTTGTGAATGAAAAAAGGCCACACTTAACTCAAAAGATGTACATGGTAATGGCAGTAGTAGATGAACTTGGAGACAAGATCCACCCTGAAATCTACTCAAGGATTAGAAATATGCAGACAAACCCCGACAGAGTCAGAGAGCTTTATGAAACGATTCTTCGCTCAGGAGGAGTAAAGGCCAAAGTGGCCTTCTACGACGCCATCAAAACACATCAGCCTGACCTGTTGGAGTAGCCAGGTAGGATTTTCTCTTATTAAAGTGGTCAAACATGATACTTTGACCCATTACAGATTATTCAAGTTTTTATTTTGGCTTTTTTCCTTAGGTGCCTAGTTCCAGATGTTCAGAACAACACAGCTGCTAACCTGCTTGCATTTTATACAGATAACGAATGTGGCTGCTGCTGCAAGGTATCGAAGATTTCTTATCAATACGTGATGATTATGCTTTTAAGGAAATTATTAAACCTTGATTCCTTCCTAACATTCATAAAACATGATATTTTTCTGCATCTACATCCCAAGCGTGTTTTACGAGCCATAATTGTAACAGTTTTTAGTGTGTATGTGTGTGTGTATGCATAGAATACATATTTGGCATGTTGGTTGATTTTAAAAAGGGTGTAATCACATTTTTTTATTTTTTTAATTATTACTTTTTTCAACTTTTCATTGAGATGTCATCATAAAATCACATAGAACATCTGCATAATGCTTATTTTTGCAGTTTTGTCATTGGTAAGATCATTGGGGGGGGGGCTCTATTCTTACAGTGAATGTTAGAGAGAGAGAGAGAGAGAGAGAGACTGGGTAAGAGGCTTTTCTGATTCAATCCGTCCATAACTGTCACAAGCAGTCAGTCAGTCAGTCACCTGCAGATGATGTTGTTGAGGGTGTCCCAGGCAACAAAGTTATTCTCCTGTTTCAGTTTAACGTTTGTCATTGACTTCACTAAACAAATGAAAAACAAGCAGTTTAATTCATTTTACATACATGACATATATATTTTTTTTTATTATGCAGGGATTTCAAATAACCTTTCTTATCTTTCAGTGACACAATTTAGCATTCAATATAGACAACAATATTGCAAATGTGTCTTTCTGTGAGTTTGTAAGTGCTTCTCTGACAGTATGCTGGCAAAATAAACCCAAAACAAGTAATTGAAAAATTATTTAATCTTGACTCACGTACACACACACAATCTCTCTCTCTCTCTCTCTCTCTCTCTCTCTCTCTCTCACATGTGTGTCTCAAAGGAGCGAGGCGTACTGCAAAACAGTATTCTGGGATTTGACTTTTGTCTTGTTCACAGCACTGTCTCCTTGAGCACTGCAAAAACACACACCTTCACACCATGGTAATCCTCAGAGGGGAAAATATGTTTAAGTGCCATCCAGACCCCTCCTTCTCTTCTTCTGTCCTACTGCCTCACTCCACCCAACACACCCATCTCACCCCACCCCATCCCATCCTGTATTAATGCTCCCAATCCTCTTTGTGGGAGAGTGACGTCTGCTACTGTCAGAAACAGAGTTAAGCTCAGCAGGCTGCAGGAGAACAGAGTGGGGAGAAGCTCCCAGCCTTAGGAATAACCAAGCAGCGCTGCTTTTGGGGCCACCAAGGGGACACATCTCTGCCATCAAGACCTGTCTCACCTCCCCAGCCGCTGCTCATGTATCCAGCTGGGGAACATTCAGGGATGTTTTATGCTGAGCCAAGACAGGTGACTTCATCCACAGGTCAGCTAAAAACACTCACCTGTCCCCCAGCCTGAGAGCCTCAAAGGTCTCAAACTCAAAGGATGAGCGTGTAAAAACTGGTCAACCTCTCCTCTGAGCAAACAATGCTGTTCTGAGGAGTATTTTAATCCTGATGCTGGCACCTTTTTAGAAGATCTTTGGAATACTGATTTTGCCACCATACAGACTTTACTGACTGTAAAGCTAAGTTTGTGAAATATTGTTTTTGGTTGGGATTTTTTTTTTTTTTTTTTTTNTTTTTTTTTTTTTTTTTTTAAGTGTATTGGTGACAAAACAGATGACCAGGAAACTTCCCCCCATGTCAGGTGTGTCTGAAGGGTGTTTGTGTGAACATGTGCTCAAAGAATTGGATGTAAGTGATTACAGCTGGGAAGCAATTTGAGTGTGTTGTGTATCTGTCAGGAAACTCTGTCTCCTGTTCATTTTGTGTGAATGGGTGTGATTGTGTACATGTGTCTGATAGAAATTAGAAGTGCTTGAAGGTGTGTGAGTGAGGTGCCAAGGAGGTTGTAGCCCTGGATTTCCCTGAGATGGAGGGTCATGTTTATGACCGTTTTGGGGATGGGGAGAGGGATAACTATCAGATTGACTACCGGAGGATTGTAGGGGACATGGAACCAGCACGGCCACATCTCTCGAACAGAGATGGGGAACAACCCCACCAATATGGAGCATACATCCACCCAACTCCACATGGACATGGGCATGAGACTGCAGCACAACGATACAGTGCCACACGTATCCAAGCCGGATATGGACCAGAGAGGTCAGTCTCTCTCTCTTATACAGTGTTATACATTCTGTGAGGTCATGACCTAATGTCACTCCAGATTGTCCATGAATTAGATTCTAGCCTTTTGTAATTAACTGTGACTGATAAATATCCCCAATAGTGACTGAGATGTTTTCACTTTTTAGTGACGTTAGCTGTGAGCCCATTTATCAGGGTAGCCAAACAAATCTTCTTACCTCCTGTACTGCATGTAAAGAAGGAGTTTCCGTTGAAGAAAAAGGGATTACTTAGCATTTCCTGCCTTGACATCAACATTGGTAACAGGATCTCGGATCACAGGAAGGAGTGGCTGAGAGAAAATAGAGCAAAACAACATACAGCATATAAAGTATAGTCCTCTACTGAAAAGCAGATCTATTAATTCTACAAAACCTGAGCCATCTATGATTTACCATATGTTTTGCATGCTTATCAAGTTTTCAGACTGGACTGTGAGCAGTTAGCTGTACTGCATTATACACTATTTATATTACAGCATGGCTGACTATTTGATCAGCGGAGGCACAGGCTATGTTCCTGAAGATGGACTACCTGCACAACAACTCTTTGCTATTGGTGAAGGACTCACATACAAGTAAGAAATGCTAATACAAAAAAAAAAAAAAATTTNAAAAAAAAAAAAAAAATTCAAAACAACATGGACACACTTGTTTTATAGTGCACGCTCACGACAATGCATGTGCACATACAGAAACACAAATACACTTATGCAATGACTACCATTAAATGGTGAGTAATATCAATGATGACATATCCACTGGGTTTTATATGAAGGATTATTATTAGTAAAACTAGTTTAATGGTGACTTTAAGTGATTACACGGGCATCTGCCATTAAAAGTGAGTGTGTGTGTGTGTGCGTGCATGCGTTCGTGCGTGCGTGCATGTGCGTGCTTGTATTAATGGGTGTCAGCACAATTTAGTATATGCAGGCTTTATCAGAGTGTAGAGGATAAATGAGAAATGGCGTATAGATGATTTAAGATCACTCTCAGATAAGATTAAAGAATTCTGCTTTGTAGAAATTGATATGTACAGTCCATGTGTGCTAGTAGAGTTACATGAGAATTGTTTTTGGTGTTACCTATCACTAATATTGATTCATGTGTTTTCTATCTCCTCTCAGTGACTTCTTGATCCTCCCTGGTTTCATAGATTTTACGTCTGATGAAGTCGTGAGTATCACACTGTGCAGATGACACATACACATATGCTGTACTCTATGGATTGCACTGTATATTGTTTATTTAGACATTGAAAGTTTAGTGACAAAAGCCCCTGCTAAAATTTTTTAGAACCTGAACTACTTGCTGGGCTTACCCTTCATTTATTTTATTTTCCCATAAGAAGTTTTAAGAGCCTTTGTCAGCACTGAAGTGACAGAATAAGACAATAAAGAGATTTCTAAATGCATCAAACCTAATTTTGGTACCTTATTAATAATTATCATTATTTTACATCCTCTCCATCCAAAAGTCATGTCAGAATATTGAGGTTCTATTTTCCCTTGGTAGTAGGACGAGTACCTTTCTTCTCTGCAACCTTGACTTTTATTTGGATTCTGAGAATGTTTTAGTGATTTCAAGATAAAGACAGAGGGGTCTTGCAACATGTTATAATGCAAAATTATAAACTAAGTCCCAAATTTCATGACCATGTTTGAATGAATGACAGAACCAGTTTCATCCAGATTGTACCTGGTAGGTTGATTTTTTTTGTGGATTTTGTTTTTTTGTAGTTGAATAGAACATGTGGGCAGTCTTTTTTTTTTTTTTTTTTTTTTTCTTTTGTCCTCATAAACAGATTATGGGGCAGAACAGTGACTTTAAAGTTCACATTAGGTTGAGATAAGCACTTATATTGTCCATATTTGTTAATATTTCCCCATTAATTCTCAAGCAAGGATAAGTTTTACTGTAGTCCTACTCCAGTTTTACCTGCTGCTATCTTTTCAAGTGAAGGGCGCATAAGCACAGGGTTGTTTATTGGACTTGCTTTGTTTTCCTCTTTGTAAGCTCTGCTGGGAATTTAAATTAATTTCTTGCATGGGTCACGTGTTATTGGTGGATAGCAGGTGTTCAAAACAGACACACACTTGCATCATGTCACACTGAGCATGTGAATTCAACAAGTCAGTTTTAAATGTTTTTTAAGCTCAAAACAATCCCAAGAATTTGGTTCACAAATGCACAGTCTGTCTTTGCAGAGTGTTTGTCTTTGTGTGTGTGTGTGTGTGGGGGNGGGGGGGGGGGGGCTGTGTGGTACTTTGTACTGAATCCTTCAGATTATATATCCACAAAAACAAACCATTTGTGATATGCATCCTATTTTTTGAATTTACTTACTTTAACTGGCAATCTATGTTATAAGATAATGAGATGTTGTTTCTGTTTCCCTCTACAACCCATCATCAGGATCTAACCTCTGCTTTAACAAAGAAGATAACTCTGAAGACACCGCTTATTTCATCTCCCATGGATACAGTCACAGAGTCATCTATGGCCATTGCCATGGCAGTGAGTACAAGCACATCCCAGCCTGTAGCAAACTTCCTCCCTGACTGTTCACTCAGTGAGTTGTAGTGCTACTGTTTCCTTCAGTTAACACTAATGCTCTGCTTTCTGGCCTCTGATTGGCTCTTTTGTATTTGCTTCAGTTGATGGGTGGGATTGGAATAATTCACCATAACTGCACTGCAGAGTTCCAGGCTAATGAAGTGCGCAAAGTCAAGGTAAGATGGACAAAGTCAACAAAGACATCAATTTACAACAGAAATAAAAAGTCTCACAAATGACCACGCTCGTTAAGAATAAGCTGTTGTTTTCAATAAAATAATACAAACCACAGACCCTTAACTGCACAACCTTTGTGGTTTTATTTTCAGAAATTTGAGCAGGGCTTTATTACTGATCCGGTGGTAATGAGTCCTTATCACACAGTAGGGGATGTGTTTGAGGCCAAGATACGACATGGCTTTTCTGGGATCCCTGTAACAGAGACCGGCAAGATGGGCAGCAAGCTGGTCGGCATAGTCACCTCCAGAGATATAGACTTTCTCTCTGAGAAGGACCATGACAAGCCCCTGGAGGAGGTGTGTGTGTGTGTGTGTGTGTGTGTGTGTGTGTGTGTGTGTGTGTCTGTTTAATTATTGTGTATATGCGTACTTACTGTATATCCTTGAGAAACATAACCTGTGCAGCACATGAAGTACATGAACTTAAATAAGTCACTTGTATAACATTATTGATGCTTTAAGATACAATGTTATATTGTTTGAAAGTGTTTCACCTCTGTTTCTCCAGGCAGTGACCAAAAGGGAAGATTTAGTTGTTGCACCAGCTGGTGTCACACTAAAAGAAGCTAATGATATACTGCAACGTAGCAAAAAAGGTAAAACTGCTGAGGAGGATAGTACTTTAGAACTAGATACTTTAGTACTTTAGAACAAATGCAGTATCCTTGGAATCAGATGCAGAATTGAGCTTTAATTTCTTTCTCTTCATGCCCTTTTTACATTCTTAATTTTTTTATCTTCTTTCTTAGGCAAGCTCCCCATAGTGAATGACAGCGATGAGCTGGTTGCCATCATTGCTAGGACTGACCTGAAGAAGAATAGAGATTACCCACTGGCTTCCAAAGACTCCCGCAAACAGCTGCTGTGTGGAGCTGCTATTGGCACAAGGGAGGATGACAAGTACAGACTGGACCTCCTCGTGCAAGCTGGGGTGGATGTTGTAGTCCTGGTGGGTTTTGATTGTGATAAGACTAAGCTTTTGCTTAGAGAAGACAGATGGAATGGCTGTGTCTGTGGGATTGTAATTGTTTATGTTAACTAAACTACAGCAGCCTGTTATGCTACTATTGCGCAAAAGGACCAAACTGGTGATTTTGCCTACTAAACCCAATAAATACTACTCACATACATATTACTGACAACATTTTCCAAAACATAAAGCCATATTTTAGTTTTCCTGTTATTTTGCCAAATCAAATGTTCACTTTAAAATTCAATGTTTCACCTGCTAACACGTATATAGAAGGTAATTTTTAATTTCTTAGTCTCTTGGGACTATATTTCCTGGCGTAGACATACATTTTCTTCCATGCAGTTCCGTGCTGGACCGTTTAAATAAAGTTACTTTGACAAAAAATGTAATAGACTTGTGTTTGCTGTGATTGATTAATTATCTCAACACATGTCAGGTTTCTACAAGTTGATTTTAATAGCATATTGGAACAGATTGAGACCAGCGGCAGTCTGCAAAGTAGGAAAAACAATTCTAATATTTACCACTCCAGTTTTGGGAAATGGTTGTCAGTAATGTAACATGTACGTGGATATATTGTGCTTAAACATGCAAAACTACCAGTACTAGTAGTTGAATCTCTTCCTATCCCCTGTTTGATTCCAGGATTCCTCCCAAGGAAACTCAGTTTACCAGATAAACACAATAAACTACATCAAACAGAAATACCCTGAACTTCAGGTAGTAGGGGGAAATGGTAAGCTCATATTGTTTCTCAGTGTTTTCTCTGCATTTGTCCTGTTGACACTCCCATCTTAACCATTTCTCACCTCTTTGCTGTGCCTCTATCTCTCTCTCTAGTGGTGACGGCTGCTCAGGCTAAGAACCTGATAGATGCTGGTGTGGATGCATTGAGGGTGGGCATGGGCTGTGGCTCCATCTGCATCACACAGGAAGGTGAGATGAAGGCCCGCAAGTTTCAGATAAACCTTTGTATAAAGATGAAATATAGTATTCTCTTATTCCTTAGTGATGGCTTGTGGACGGCCCCAGGGAACATCGGTGTACAAGGTAGCAGAGTATGCCCGACGTTTCGGAGTGCCAGTTATTGCTGATGGAGGCATTCAGACTGTGGGACATGTGGTGAAAGCTCTGGCCCTTGGAGCATCTACAGGTAGAAGAAAAACTATAATCCTGTGTTCCTCAGTTCTTTAATTTTATACATTTGCATATTGAGCATATAGTCATTCATTCTTATCCAATGAGCTGAGCAGGACTTCATAGCATTGCTCATTCACTTTAACAGGAAACATAGCCGTTGATGGAAAGAAATGAGTGTTGTGATCCAGTTGTAATTTTTCAGTTACAAGACAATGTCTCAAAGACCTCATTATAACACTGTCACTTCTGCCCTTACACCTCACTTGAACTCTTTTTTGACCTTTGGCATTTCTATTCTCAGTCATGATGGGGTCATTGCTCACAGCAACCACTGAAGCTCCAGGAGAGTATTTCTTTTCTGACGGTGTACGTCTGAAAAAATACCGGGGAATGGGCTCCTTGGATGCTATGGAGAAAAACAACAGTCAGAAACGTTACTTCAGGTATAGAGGGGCTCTTGGCTGTGTAGACACTTATGTTTGAAAGATGTACAATCACTTAAACTTATCTCTTATTCTATATGAATGTGTGTGTGTGTGCGTGCGTGCGTGCGTCCAGTGAAGGAGATAAGGTGAAAGTGGCTCAGGGTGTCTCAGGATCAGTACAAGATAAAGGATCCATCCACAAGTTTGTTCCTTACCTCATTGCTGGTATCCAACACGGATGTCAGGACATAGGAGCTAAGAGTTTGTCCATTTTGAGGTATGTGTGCATATGTGGGTGTATATATGTGTGCAATTTTAACTCTATATGTAATGCTGAGTGTGCATATGGAGTTTTGCTAGAATGAGTGTGTCTCCTTGTTGCAGGTCTATGATGTACTCTGGAGAGCTAAAATTTGAAAAGAGAACTATGTCCGCCCAAATGGAGGGCGGAGTCCATGGTCTTCACTCGTAAGTCTGACCCTAACCATTTTTAATGGTTTTCCCTCTCTGCAACTTTTCTTATTTTTCCTGTGGTGTGATTTTGTTTTTTAAATAATCTGGATGGTGTCTTTTGGTGGCTGTAGATGTCTGTGAAGTTGTCCTTTGTGTAGCTTTCCCTTCTGTACATGAGCCATTACATTTACAGTCAAGGTCGTGATTTCTATTCAGTCCCTATATCAGAAACCTTTTTTACAGTCAAAGAAAATGTAATTTATCTATGGTTAGCAGTATCAAAATGTATTCTCTCTTCCTTTTCTTGCTCATGCTCTCATGTTAGATATTCTTTTGTGCCATGTAAGTACATACATCCTGTTATCTCGCCTCCATCCCCCTCTTTCATCCATTTGTCTTCATCCAAGATTGTTTTTGTGGTGATAAAGTGTTATCATAATAGACCAAATGCTGATAGTTTTCTGTGTTTCTTTTACAACTATAGTTACGAGAAACGGCTTTACTGAGGCTGGAGGAAACGGAAACGCTCGATCAGGACCTAATGTCCCAATGCCTGCGGCTACAAGCAGATGCACCTGGCGCATGTGATCAAACTGCAAATCCAAAGCTGATGTGACTGTAAAACATTCCTGCTCTAAAATCTGTGCTAGTCTTCTATATCTCCATCTCTTCTTACTGTTTGTTTCATCTCTGACCCCTTCAGGGAAAGATGAAATAACACACTAGAAACCAGAGACTAAAGTTTAAAGGGTAGGGTGCACAGAAGATATTCTGCTCACCCCTCTCTACATAACAAGGACAGACAAACAAATGCATATCATTGACTACTTTAGGACAAGCTCTGCTGATCAAATGAGAGGCCTGTGTATTTTTTTTGTCCTTTAAGTTGCACTTTGATGGGGGAGGACACATTCTCGAACTCATGATATTTATATAAAAAATACAACATTAGTTGCATAGGAATCCAGACAGCCACATCCTTTGTTTAAAAAAGAGAAAAACAACAACAACAACATCAACAACCTTTGGTGACATTTTATAAAATATTTACAGTTTATTTTATCAGACAAGCCAAGCAAAAATAAAAAAGTATATATTTAATAGAACACCTTTCTGCTGACATTCAAAGTGGGAGACAGGAATATAAGCTAGTCCTGAAATAAATGGTCACATTTCCTCCCGGTACCCGCATAGTTTTTTCTTTAAGCAAAATCATGGGTTATGCTACATAGCCTGATGATAGAAGTTGCTCTGACTAAGAAGTCCAGCCTGAGGAAAATATATACATACTGTAGTATTCACCTTATAAATCTTGATGATTTAGATTACATATCAATTCTGTATTGTAATGTGAATCTCAGTTGTGATGAGCTCTGTGAAGGTACTGCACAAATACAAAAATAACTAAAGCAACTAAACTAACTAAAGCAAACATCAGCCTTAATTCAAATATACACATATTTAGCAGGAGCACCTTACAGGAGCAATCAAGCATGTTTATCTCATTCAGGGTTGATTTCTATTCATTTCATGTACAGGAGAGAACACCAGATGGCAAATTGTTTTTAGTGACATGGTGATTGTGCAATGAGGTGAGTGCTGTTAAAATTAGATTGATTGATAGATATATTTGAAATCATTCCTTATTTTTACATTTCACCTATCTGATCACAATTCCAAACAACCTTTCAGTTACTATTCAAAATACAAATTAATTCCACTAGACTTGATACATCTCAAGAACTTCCATAATTCAATTTTGAAAAACGCATATTATCATAGACTGTGCAAAATACTATACATAATATAGGAGTTGTCTTATTTTCAGGCTCAGTGTTTGAGAAATTCAATGATGAGTCAGTAGAATGGGGTTACAACATACTCTCATACTGTCAGTGGAATACATCTGATAGACCAGACTTACTTTGAGTTGTAGTTGAAAAGATTTTTTCAAGTTGATAAATTGGTTTTGAATGTGTTTTCCATTGTTGGGATGATTTCAGCACCTTTGGTTGAAAAAAAATATTGAAATATTTGTGTATTATAAGAGATGATTTTTACAATAATGTGTAAGTTTGCTGATGACAGTAACTCAATTTGTATTTGACAAAATTATTTCACAGAAAGTATCTATTTAAGGCTTAAAAAAGTATATTTGCTGTAAATACTGTTGGACAAATAAAAATCCTTTTGGCATGGACATGTAGATATTTTATTTTAGCAATTTTTTTTGTCATACCGCCAGGAATATAGATGACTCTGATTTACATTTCTTCATTACAAATCAAGCCAATAGAGGGTAGTATTGTACCAATTTACTCATTTTAATTTTACCTTTCCTCCTTTCCTAAAAATGGTTTTGTGCACGCTGCTCAAGTTTTCCATCAAGCAAAATTTTATTCATATTTCGCCACATTGATTATTAAATTTTGAAAGCTTTGGCTGTCTCAGGTGTTCTGTGGGTTTTTGGAGGATGGGGAATGTTATAGTACTAAGCAGTATTTTCTCTCTGTGATACTTCGGGGGATTAAACAGTACAACAGGAAGGCAGTTAGTCCTTTTATAGCTTCTCTGGGGTACAATTTTATATTATATGCATCTGTTGTGGTTCTTTATATAGCTTATGTCTTAAAATGCCCAAGTACTTATATCGTTCTTTCATGAGGCTTTCATAATAATACAAAAACAAAAACAGTATTACAAAAGGGAAAGCATAGTGAAAAGTGAGATGATTGTGAAGCCTTCCTTTGAAATCTAATTTTGAATGTTTACAATATTAACTGTACAGTATTTAATGAAACTAAGTTAGTTTTACTTCGTGTACAAATAAATACTATTGTCAATACCCCTTACATTAGTTTATTATTTTCATCTAAATAACTAGTACGATTTTAATTACTCCATTAAACTTAGCCATCTGCTGATTATATTTATATCATGCGACAGGTGCAACTACAACAGATCCTTTACAACATCCTACAGTTCAATTGTGTCGCTGCAAACACTCAGAGCATCAATTTGTCTGCAAACACTGACAAACTCTGCCTGTACAGCCAGGTCCCATTCCAGCTGCTTGCTTTCACTTAGGCGCTCAGTCCCCGCTAACCGGCTGACTCCCTGGCTGTCCTGTGAGGCTACGCTCAGGGTTCGGTACCGCCTTTGATAAGGCAGGTGGGAGATTGCCCGTGGAAGGCTGCTTTGAGCAAGGTTTTGCCCTTTGTTGTGCCAGATTTGTGAGCGTATCTTTCCTGATCCCCTGCTATTACAGCACAGGCCCTGGGATGAGCTACTTAGAGATGCTTGGCACAATGAGCCAGAGCTAGTCCCAATCCAGGTCAATTGCTCTGGTGATGTTGTTTGCTTGTTGTGACTTGAGAAAGAGCCATGTGGCTGAGAAGGTTTTGAGCCCAACAGAGTGTTGTCTTGATCCATGTCACCACAGGAAGAAGTTCGGTACAGGCCATTTTCCACTACACTTGGACATTGCTTTGATGTAACTTGGCTAGATGAGCTCAAAGAGTGGCTAGAAGAAGCAGGGAGCAGTCTTGGAAAACCAAACAGATTGTCAGAGAACAGAGATTCGCTGAACAGGGCTTGGTCAATGCTGCGGGACAAGTCTATGGGAGATGGAGGACGCAGGTCACCGGTAGAGTCAGACTCCAGACCCAGGCTATCCAGTGAGGATTGCTGACATTCAACTTCAATTTTCAGCTGACTTGGTGGGCTTGGGGGTTTAGGTAGAGGGAGTACAGTGGTCTGTGTTTGCTTGGAATTGGGAATAAAGTCTCGTCCATTTCCAGGATGGTTTGCCATTGAGGAAAGAGGAAGAGCCTCTGACTGTCCCATACTGATTACTTCACAAACCACCAACTTTTCCTGTTTCTGAGAATGGTGAGAGGAAAGGACAGGAGAATTTATACTTCCCTGAGAGGGTAGGGTTACTCCTCGCAAAGGGGAGGTGCTGGATAGGCGAGACCAAGATCCTGGCCGGGCATGAGTTATGGTTCTAATAGAGGAGTTGTTATGGCAGAAGAGAGGGTGTGTGCCAATGAATGACAGGCCTAGACACACCCCAGCCTCGCAGAGCCTGCACCCTACCTGGTAGCCCCACCAGGGCCAGGGCTGGAAACCATAGCCATCAACCCCACCCAGGCCAAGGGCATGCAGGATCCCATAGAGCTGTAGTCCTCCACACCCTAACAGACACAATGAAGCCCCTACTCCAGCTTCTGCTGCCCTTCCCCAGTCTTCCACTTTGACAAAGGGGCATCTTGCAGGTGGCATCACTCCAGGTGATCCTCCATCCTCTCCACTGTCGTTCAGCCTATAGATATGCTTAGTGTCGGCTCGCATAAAGCAGTAGAAAATGAGGTAGGAGCATGAGAGAAATATGGATAGGCACACAAACCAGCCTTGGGGGACTAGGAGGATAAAAACAGGGAGATTGCGTAGGAGTTGGAGTAGGCCAACACATCCCAGAGAGACCCCAAAATGCAGCAGAGACACACAAACTAATAGGCTAGGTCTGGGCAGGACTGAGAATGAGGTGGAAATAGCAAGTGGGAGTGAGAGGTGCATGCGTGAGCGCAGGGAAAGAAGGAAGAAGGCCAGGGAGAAAGCTGAGATTAAACAGGGGAGAGGAAGCTCAGAGAGAAGAAGAGATCCCAAGGGAGGAAGACAATCTTGGTGACTATAGGCATCATAAAGCAAACAGAAAGCATGGCTCCCTGCAAATGCTAGGAGGAACAAGTGCAGCAGGATGAAATAGGGGGTTCCTGGAGGACAACGCAGCGGCATGCCTAACAGGCAGACCACAGAGATTAGGCCAAACACAGTAAAAACAGACCCCAGGCCATAGATGTGTGCTTCCCATGCTAATCCCCATGTAGCAATGGCAGAGTTCCAATCAGAATACAGAGGGACAAAGAGCGGAGGGCTAAGGGCCAGGGATGGGAGCAGAGATTCATTGGGTGTGAAATCATCTGGGTAGATGGGAGTCCAGGACTGATTTGAGGTTTTGCAGGGTGTGGCAGACGGGTCCATGTTGCCATCAAGAGACAGTGAGACCCTTAGATTACCCTCTCTCAACCCATCTGTAAAATGAAAACCATAAAATAAAACATTATCAAATCTTCTGACATGTTAATGGCTCGAAACCCTGGGTAGGATTTGAAGTACAAATATAACTTAACAAATACAGAAAAGAGCAATAAATTATTCCAGGTTTTGAAGCTCAATGTCATATATTAGATATTATATATTAAAACTGAATGTTTAAAAAAATGCTAAAAAAAATCAAATATGTATTTAAACAGAACTCAAATATTTTGTTGTCAACAGAATATACATAATTCACTATTTTTTAAACATGACATTTCAGTTTGGACAAACAATATGCAGAACATATTGTTTGTCTTAGGTTGTGTATTAGCAGTATTAATAATGATGACATTAACTGTGTTTTAGAAACAACAAAATAATCTAAGAAAAAACAATGTTAGATGAAAGTATATTATGCCTACAAAGTATAAAAACAGAGCAAGGGAGAGTCTGCTGTGTGTGAAGTTAATCCATAATATAAGAGAACAGGCTTTTAAATGGGGATCTCTATCTGGGTCAGAGAGAGAGCAAGTGCATGTGTGTGTGTGTGTGTGTGTGTGTGTGTGTGTGTNAGAGAGAGAGAGAGAGAGAGAGAGAGAGAGAGAGAGATGTTGATTAGCCAGTATTGACCTGATTGCTGCTCTCATTTTGTCTGGCTATTAATAACCTTGGTCAAGTGGTGCTATGTTGTCCTTAATGTTGCAACATTTTCTAAAGAACTTTCAGAGACAGTTAATGGCTTTCTTATCTGACTATAACTGTGTAACCAATAAATAATGTACTATATTATGTCTGTGAAATAATATTCACAGTAACAACATGGCTGCTATAGAACCAAAGTTGAATCAGGGGACCTAAATGGACTGTGTTGGTGCTATAAATGGAATGTGCCCTATTTCAGCTCTTCCACTGGTAGAAACAGTTGTATCAATGCAGAAACAAAAAACAAACAGCAAGAAACCTGTTAACAAAAAAGTGGCTTCTCAGTGTGCTTGCTATTACCTCTGATGAGGTTTTTTAAAAGTGACTGTATGCAGGCTGGTACATCTCCTTTATGAAAAACGTACAAGTATAAGGGGCAGTTGCACTACAAATTTTGAGGATTGAGCTAAATTGAGTGGACAAGGAGCTTTGGCCAGACCTTTCTAACACAGCTCTGTCAAAGTCTCCCTTCCCCCACACTTGTGGACTCCCAAATCATTTACTTTGACAAGTGAGTGCCATCATGTGTGTGTGTGTGTGTGTGTGTGTGTGTGTGTGTGTGTGTGTGTGTGTGTGCAAGTGTTCGCCATATTATTGGATGGTGTGAACCTTGGAACCAATGATGTTGCACACACTGCAGTGGAAATAAAATGTTCCCTGTCTCCAATAAAAGAGAGAATGGAAAACAGAGTGGGAGAATCCATGATAAAAAGATTCAGAGAGCAAATTAGGGAGAGAGGGATAGTGGAGAGTGAGGGGAGATTTTGGAGGAGACTGAAATCTTGGGGAGTGAAGTGATACAAACCATTCTGTGAATGTAAAACAACTGTGTCTGCCTGCAGAATACAGATCAAAACTCTGCAGTAACATGGATCATGTAGTCTTACTGTTTTCTGATTAATTTGAAGAGGCTGGCTCTTCAAATTAGATAAATGCTGACAAACAGATTGGAATTCTACCACTTACAATGACACAAGGTAACGAGGGAATTTATAGGACTCTTACCTTTATCTGACTCTATGCTGACACCTTCTCTATGAAAAACACAATCTGCAGCATCATTCAGTACATCTCCAGTTTCCTTCTTGAGAACAGTCCCATTCTGTCTCTTTCCCTGTGTGCTGGTAGAAGGGCTGATAGTGGTTAGCGGTGGAGTGGGTTGCTCAAGGCTAGGCTCACGTCCTGCAGAAAGCCCTACAATGGTCTTCAGGTCTGGACTGTCTGGTGCAAGTGAACCAGATTGAAGAAAAGGTAATTGGCTATAAGCCCTTTTACTCTGCGTGGCTGGGTAAGTTGACTGATTCTCTTCAGTCTGTGGATGAAGTACAGAGCCATTTGTGTCTGCAATGCTACTATCAGTGGATTTATATTGAAATATTTGTTCCTGGGTGGTTTGCTGTAGAAATCTGGATGATGATTCTGTTATTTGGAAAGCTGGAACCTCTGTTGGACTCAGTGTAGGTTTGGATATTATAAACAACTTTTCATTAGGATACAAAAGAGACATCTCTGAATTTTCTTGTGTATCAGCATATTCGCCAATGACCCCTTGTCTGTCTATTTCCTCAGATGATGATAATGGCCAACTCAAATGTGGATCCAGGAAGTCAATATTCTTGGGTACAAGCGTAGGACTTTTTGATATTAAACTGGGCTGTGTGAAACTCTGCACCATGTCAGGGTCTTGCTGTTGTGTTTCCTTGACATTTTCTCCAGTTCCAGCGATGACATGAAGTGACAGAGGCAAGGAGAGGGGGAAGAAAAAATAAAGATTCCACAAAGAGAGCATGGTGGCCTGTAAACTCCACTGCAAAGTCATATGCTGTGTCCATTCACATGTTTGACAGATCTCAGGCCTCAGGGGATCTCCTGCTTAACACACCTGGGGAAAAATCATAAGTCACATTCATGATAATCATTATTATTACTTAATACTGATACAAATTGCAAGAATCCCAGTACTGGGATGAAGACTAAAATAGGAAAAGCATTTCAGTGAAGTTTAACTTGGAAAAATGTCTGATCTTCCTTTCTCTATAACCTCTTTTCAAGCACACACACAACACACACACTGTCCTATTTGCAAAAATGGCATACGAACGTGTCTTTCTCTTCTTTCTACTCTATTTCTTCAAGTCTATGTCATTTCAGGGTTCTTACCTCATCAATATCCCTTTCTGCTGTAGCCTCTTTAACCACATATGCTGCTCTGTATTGCAGCATGCCTGCAGTCTCTGTGTAGCGCTCTGTGTCCTTTCATATTCACTGTGCTATGCCCCTCTTTTCTCCATCAGACAGCAAACACATGGGACAGACCCCACCTCCTCCAGAAAACCCCTGCTGTCCCACTCTGCTGCTGCACAGTTCCACCAGTGATTTCTCGTTTGTCTGCAGGATCCTCTTCTACTGACAAACCTCAGTGAGAATCATCTCTTTCGTAACTACATGGTGACTCCTGTTCTGAACGCCTCATTTTTCCTCTCCTTCTTTCCTACGTATACCCTCACACACACCATCTGCAGTGATACACATGATCATCGATATGAATGTTGGGCGTCTGTGGTTATCTCAGGGAAGGGAAGAGAAGAGAAGATAAGAGAAGAGAAGAGAAGAGAAGAGAAGAGACTACAGGGAAAGGAAAATGCATAAATAAGTCATGGAGCAGGCATTACTCTGCACTTGCTGAAATAACCACTGTACAGATCAATATATTGTATTGATTGAACTGAGAGATGCTTTCATGTTTCCTTTAAATAAAATAAAATCAACATTTCACTTTGAAATATGCAACAACATGATGGGGAATAAGATTATATTCATAAAAGAATGCATAATGACAATGGTTAGTTGTGTGTGCTTATGTACATACAGCACACCCAGGTCTATATTGTAGTAGATGCAGAGTTTTAATCAATTCTTTTAAGTAATTACCCAAAGTCCTTGATCACTACTCATGTGATCCTGTAGCCAGGTCAATTAGGGCTACTAGACTCTCTGTTTCTCTATTTTCTTTATAATCAGACTGGCCCAAGTGTGTTGTTTTACCCTGTGGGGGAAATCCAGAAGCCTCATGGCCTAATTCAATTCCCTTGAATGCTTCTAAAATAGCTGATCTACATACCTTCAGCATTTAGAGTCAGAATTTGAAGCACAGTCACACGGTGCTGTGTGTGCCTACTATGTGTTTGTCTGAGATAAGTTTCATGGTGCTTTCAGTCAAAAATGCATTGTTTACAAACTGATGTCAAAAAAAAAAAAAAAAAAAAAAAAATCAAACAACATCCCAAAGGAATCTGAAGAAATCAAATTCAATTCAATAAATTCAATAAACACTCAATAAAGAGCAATTTCTACTTACTTTTTTATATTTTAGGCATTAGGTTGTGCTGTCATTAAATCACATCAGCAGAGTTGAAGGAAGGCAGCAAAGGCTATCTCAGATGATTTAGACAGTCAATGTTGAGGAAAGGAACTTCCTGAGGGGCATGATTAACTCACTGCCTGATGTGGGCACAGGAAAGCACCAAGCCAACCATAAATAAAGGGACTGGAAACGAACAATGGCAGGCTAAACATATGAGCTCAGTTAGGGACACGGGCAAATTACTACTGCCTCACACTTGCTATGAAAAAGGCAAATGGGCAACTGCTTTCTGTTTGGACAAGTCATCCTCCAACAAGATAGAGTCAGCAGGGACTGGTCCAGCTGGGAATGTGGACAACCAGGATAAGACACATAAACAAAGCTGCACAAGGAAAGATGAGCAAAGGCAAAAACAAAGGATTAGATAAAAGTACATGCAGTAAGTAAACTAACACAAAGTAACAGAAAGNAAAGGCAAAAACAAAGGATTAGATAAAAGTACATGCAGTAAGTAAACTAACACAAAGTAACAGAAATCTTCAGCACTTTATGGCTCCTTTTGGCTCCATAAGCACCTTTCTGGCTTGTTAGCTCTGTTGTGGTGATCAGGGTAATGGTTAGGGTTAGGTTTCATGCTTTTAATATGTCGTGTGTGTGTGTGTGTGTGTGTGTGTGTGAGAGAGAGAGAGAGAGAGAGAGAGAGAGAGAGNTGTGTGTGTGTGTGTGTGTGTGTGTGTGTGAGAGAGAGAGAGAGAGAGAGAGAGAGAGAGAGAGACTGTGTTTGCATTGTCATTGCTCCACTTTAAACACTTTGCTACATTATAAAAGGCACATTTGAATCTGTGTCATTAGATGTGAGACAATTTTTATGACAAAACCTCTGTACACGCATAATGTTGAAGAGGTCTGCTAGGTGACAATAGCTCACCTATCAATTTTTGGGCCCAGGTACATTCTGGCAAAGTTTTCTGAAGGTTACAGGAATGTTCTCTTCGGGGTTCAAGTGACATTTTTGGAGGAAAGTTTTCTTCACAGATTTACAACAGATGTTCTGTAAAGGTTTTGTACATATAACCAAATGGAAACCTTCGGGAAACATTCTCAAAAGGTTCTATAAATGTTTTCAATTTGCTTTATAAACTTCTCATTTTGTAACAAAAAAATATTAAGCTTCCACCTTTTAGTTTTCCTTCTTTCCTTTGGTAGTTCAAATTTCAACTCTACCAAAGCATGATCACTTATATAGTTCCAGTATCACAACTTAATACATTTTCAACCCACTTATTTGAAACCAAAAAGAAGTCAATTCTGGAATATGAAGAATGACTAATGTAAATAATAATAATGTAAATGCTTTATAAATACAGCCAAATAGGAACTTTCAGGGAATGTTAATCAGAAATTCTGTAAAGGTTTTATAAATATAATTAATCTCACAAATGATAACATTGATAAAGTTGATAAAGTTGTCATAAGCTTTCTTCTTTGTGGGGTATAGACAGTAAATTATAGATCCTTAAATAGAGAGACAGCAGCTACCTGCAGATTGTTTTATTGATCTAGAAAAAACATTCTAAAGCTGTCTTTTAAAAGCAGTTTTGTGCAACTGAGTTGTGTCAGAGTTTGAAGCCTTATGCAGATTTTTACATGATATCTACTCATTCACTTCATTTTCTTGGAAGGCAAAACTTTATCTACATTCTTAAGATTTTTTTCCCATTTTTCAACCCCTTTTTTAAAATGTTAACCAATATATTTATTTTTCTGAATGATTAATCTTATGTACAGACTTAATTCAAAGACAAATACTTAAAATACCTTAATACAGTAATGTAGTACATACAGTAATGTACAGTACAGTAGTTTTCAAACTTTTCAACTTTTCAAAGACCACCTCTGAGCAAACCAAATCATCTAAATACCATCTCGCGAACAGTAAAAATCACACAAAAACTCATGTGTGCATGTGTGATAAACTAAAATTGAGAAGTTTACGGTATGAGAATGAAAAGTCACTGAAGCCCACCTAGAAAGGAAGCACATAGTGTGAGCATGGGATCGGTTGTGCTATTTTCAACTAAAGATTAAAAGAGAATCAAAATTAAACTTTAAAAAAATGTCTTATTGAAACCCGTTCTCTTCAGACATTTCCATAGATAGATAGATAGATAGATAGATAGATAGATAGATAGATAGATAGATAGATAGATAGATAATTTTTCTCTGCTGAATGAATTGTTGTTGTTGTTGTTGTTGCAGCTTATGTCCAAATGGGGGCAGCAGTGCGCCAGAGATGCAGTTGAAGTGTCAGCCGATGGACAACAGATGAAGAGGAGAGGAGGAAGTGTGTAATGGCCGCTGAAGGTCGATAAAGATTGGCAGAGGATCAGCATTGTCCTCTGGAGTCCTATTTCGTCCAGTGGAGCATCATTTGCAGCTGAATCTGTCTACAAGTATCAACAGGTTTGTCATTTACCAGACGCATTAACTTTAGCAAGTTGTCACACATTTGTAACACATTGTAAATTGGTTTTTCAGGGGTTTGCATTACAGGAAGTCAGCTGGTGTTTTTTTCTGAGGTCTTTTAATGATGTTTGTGATCTGGTAAATCAGGTTAACAGTTGTAGCATTAGCTATAAAGTTAGCTAGCAAAACTCAGGTTGGCGTTAGCTTTGTTTTTAATAGTGTTGGACTCAGGGTACACATTTCCCTCAAACATATTTACGAATTCTTCAAGTATGGAAATAACTTTATTCTGCTATATATTTTATGCGTAAAGGTGTTATTCAAACAATTCATATTTTAGATGATAAGCTTTTAATTTATGGTTGTATGTCTTAAGCTGCTAAATTTTACAGATGAGATGTTAGAAGCAGCATTAACTATAACGTTAACTAGCAAAACTAAGGTTGGCCTTCGCTTTGTTTTTATTGTGTTTGACTCGCAACACAAAGTTTTCTCAAATATAAGTACGAATTCTTAAAGTCTGGAAATTACTTTAGTCCCCTATATATTTGAGGCATACAGGTTTGTCATTGCCAACGATTAACATTTTAGACGATAGCTTCTGATCGCTGGTTTTACATGTATATATATATATATATATTTGTGTTTTTTTTTTCCAGCTGCTGACTTCTACTCGTGATGTTATTCCTAAATTAAAGGTTTTTTTCTGCCTCGGGAACATTTTCTGTGTCTTGGTGAGTAGATGAGAGTATAATTAGTTACATATTTTTGTAATTCTCTAAGGAGAGATTATATCTCAATTCAAGTTTCACACATCAAAAAATCGTTTTATCATTGAATATTTGCTTGAACATTCTTGACTTACAAGTCTTAACGATATATATAGTATGTGAAATATAAAATATGGTGTATAAATGGAAAAATATTCTATGTACAGTACATATGAGACAAGTTATACATCATTTTTTTATAATGGCTACCATGATACACCAAGCCAAGTCACAAGTGCTGTACAAATTTTTAATATTTAAAAAATAGAAGCAACACAAATAAAAAATTGCACAGTTGACACAAGAGTCTAAACCAAAAACACAAAAGTGGTGTGAGGTGGGACTTTATCATTTAAATTGTGGCAATGGTCATAATGTTTTGTTTTTAATAAATTGTTTTTATTCAGCTAATTAAAGACAAACACAAATGTCTTGTTTTAAAATGTTTTAAAATGGAATTAGATTGTCCTTTCTACAAGTATACATTCAGGTTTATTATCCTCGTTTCACCCTGTCTCTTTTTGTTTCCTCTTTTCTGCAGCTCCACTCATCATCGCCGTGATCCCACTGTGGGATCACGACATGACCGCTGTTACTATGCTGACTAGGGCAGCCTTGAGCAGAGGCGTTACCGCGCACCGGCTCAGCAAGAACGTCACCTTCTACATGAACGAGTCAGTGTCTCCTGTGTCAGAACAGAGAGAGTCTAAACCTCTTCTGCTGATGCTGCCATGGTTGGGCTCCCGCCAACAATCTCTGGCAAAATACTGTGATATCTACTTCCACTCAGGCTTGGATGTGCTTGTGGTGCAAAGTGAGGTAAGCAGAGCAAATGTCAACAGCCAAGACAGTTGCAAAATGAACAGATTAAAATAGATTTTGAACAGAATTAGTGCTATAAGTGATGTCACAATCACAGAGTGTTGAAATACTGCATGTTTAACGCTTGTTAAAGAAGCATACTGGTGATTTTGAATGTTTGAGCCCAATAAGTACAACCAACGTATATGTTATGTTACTGCCAACCATTTTCCAAAATACACTACTGGAGCGGTAAATTTTAGGATAGTTTTTCCCTTCCAGACTTTCATTGGTTTCAGTTCATTCCAGTATTAAAATCAACTTGTAGAGACTTGAAACAGGCTCGAGGTAGGTAATACATCACAGTGGACACACACGCCATTATTATTTTTTGTTGAATTACTTAATTTAAATGATTAAACACGGAGCTACATGGAACAGAATGTATGTCTCTGCCATGAATATAGCTCCAGGAGAAGATGCCTTTTACAGAGAAATTAAAACGGCCGTGCCTTATACAAGTGTGTGTTGTTATGTGTGTGTAAACAGTATGGTAAATTGATATATATGGTTAATTAATCTCAATAACTTGGATTTGGAAGAATGATGTTTGGAATAAAGGACCTGTTGCACATCTAAGGCTACAGTCACATTATACATATAATATCCATGCTCACATAAAAATAACACATTTGGTAAGGTAGAACATCATGGACATTATTGTTAGAGTGGTGCAAAGGTTCTTTCAAGGATTGTTTATTGTGAAAACAGATCAGCAGCTGAACTAGCAGATAGTGCTGGACCTTGATCATTGTACAAGGAAAATGTTGTATTGTTGAGATGTTTTGAGGCGTCCCCAGAAAGGAACATTATACAGTATTTTTAGTCCAAATAAACCCTACTGTGATTACTGGTGGAATAAAAGGCTACATGTAAATGCAACTAGTTTGGCTGGTATCTGAGAGTCACCACTTGTGACTACCTTGACAAACTTGCCTAACTGCTCTACACACCCTTAAAGGCCATACCGGTGATGTTGCATGTTTGAGCGGAATAATAACCACCTGTGTGCACGCTACTGCCAGCCATTTTCCAAAAGTTAAAGCATATTAGAGTGTTTGTGTGATGTTGCCAGATCTCTTAATCATTCACAATCAAATTTTCAGGTGATAAACACACCTTAAAATTCAATGTTTTGCTTGTTAACACCTACGCACGATTATAGAAGGCATGGCTAATTTAATTTGTCAGTAAAAGTATCTTCTGGGACTATATTCCATGGCAGAGACATACATTTTTTTCCACATAGCTCCATGTTGAATCAGTTAAGTAATTTCGACCAAAAATAATAATGGCGTGTGGTTCATTGTTGATGGTTTACCTTATCTCAAGCACTTTTGAAGTCTTTATAAGTTGATTTTTTTTTTTTTTTTAGTGTGCTGGAGTGAAGTGAAACCAGTGGCTATCTGGAAGGTAGGAAAAACTATTTTTTGGAAAATGGTTCTCAGTAATGCAATGTGTATTTGAGTTGTATTTATTGGGCTCAAACATGCAATCATGCACCAGTATCTTTAAAGGACTATACTGGCCTTTTTGCATGTTTGAACCAAATATATTCAATTTTCAAACATGTTACGTTACTGACAGCCATTTCCCAAAGGATAAAACTGTACTTCAGCTTTTCTGATATTTTACAAAATCTCTTAATCTTTTTCACATCAAATAGTCAAGCAGACCTGTCCAGGGTGTACCCTGCCTCTTGAACAATGACTGCTGAGATAGGCTCCAGCCTCCCCGTGACCCTTAACAGGACAAATGGGTACAGAAAATGGATGGGTGGATGGATGGACATTCAAGCAATATACCCACTGTAAAAATTGATGTTTCACCTGCTAATAGTTATGCAGCCTTATGAAGTCACAGTTGTTTAAATTTTTCAGTATAAGCAGGTCTTCTGGACGATATTCCACGGTGGAGACATACATTCACTCCGCGCTTTTTATTGCGCTTAAATGCTAAAATGATGTAACTTTGAAAAAAAACCTGAATACACGTCTTGTTTGCAATGGTGGATTACCTATCCCAAGAATGTTTCAAGTATCAACAAGTTGATTTTAATAGCGTACCAGAATGAACTAAAACCAATGGCAGGTTGGAAGATAGGACTACATTTATTTAATTCACTGTTCCAGTAGTATGCTTTGTGAAATGATTGTCAGTAATGTTACTTGTATGAAAATTGAATATATNTGTTCCAGTAGTATGCTTTGTGAAATGATTGTCAGTAATGTTACTTGTATGAAAATTGAATATATTTAATTTGTAATAAGATGTACCGTATTTAATTTGTTAAAATATATTTAAATTGATTATATTTAATTAGGCTCAAACATATAAAATGGCCAGTATGATCCTTTAAGCTGCTTTACACAAAGTCTTTGCTTTACACCAGGTGAAAGAGTTCCTGTGGCCAAGGTGGGGTTTGGATCACGGGAAAAGTATCCTGGAATTACTTGAGAGTGAACGCTTTGTATCACGGCCTCTACTTGTTCATGCCTTCTCTATTGGTGGCTACACGTTCGCTCAGATGCTGGTCCATGTCTCCCAGAACACACAGAAATATCAGGGGCTCACACAGAGGATTAGAGGCCAAGTCTATGACAGCTTGGTGATTGGCTCTGTGGAAAGGATGTCTATAGGTGAGTTAAATGTTTCTCACGCATTCATATATTTCACTTTTTGTATTCAGTTTGCCACGTCATACTGGTCAAATCCAGAAATTATTGTGTATACATGAACTGCTGTAGTCGGGTTTAGGTTTTTCCTTGCAAATAATAAGTGCGGATCTTTATCTGTTTATCTCTGCCCAGGTTTAGGTAAGACCCTGATTCCTCAGTTGGAGACTCTGGTGAAACACGCAAGCCTGCTATACTTCAGCATCTTCAAACGCCAAACGGTTGATTACTTTAACTCAGGCATCGATGCGTTCTGGAACACTCCCGTCACTGCACCTGCACTGTTCTTCTTTTGCGAGAATGATGCGTTGAGCGACCCAGTAGTTGTGGAGGAGCTTGTTGAGTTTTGGCGGAAATGCGGGATAGACACTATGGCAAAGAAGTGGGAGAACTCCACACATGCAGGTCACCTAAAGAGGCACCCACAAGAGTATCTGGCCACCCTAAACATGTTTCTCCATAAAATCCATATGACCCCTCTGAAGGCCAAGATGTGAATCAGATAAAGCCATTTTGTGTCCACCAGCAGCAGTTACTGTGGAATACACCAAAGGTAAAAAGTAACCATCTGAGTTAGGGCTGGATGATATAAACGATGTAAAGTTGCATCACAATATTAAAAAGTCTTCAGTATAAAAATGAGGATGTCAATATAAAATGGATAGAAAATAGAGCTTGAAAACAGTAAGTTAATGACAGCTCAAACAGCCAATAGCTTGTTAGAACTGGAACAAACTAGCCAATCTGGTGGCAGTGTCATAATAACAGCCCGCCCACTTCCTCAAAGCNAACTGGAACAAACTAGCCAATCTGGTGGCAGTGTCATAATAACAGCCCGCCCACTTCCTCAAAGCAACATTTAGGTAAACACCTGTGGACATGGCGCAGCCTGCGTGGTGGTGATATGTGAATGAAAATCAGACAAAGATGTCAGAAAGCAATGAAACTCCAGAGTAAAACAAACAAACAAAAAAGCAAATGATGGCGATGAAAGGAAACCAATGCTGACAAAGCACTGCTGACTGAGCAAACTTATTTTACTGTCTAAAGCACTGCCATCTTACGGGGTCACACAACAGTGACTTCAAACCTGTCACCCCGCTCCATGCCAACAAACTACCATACAGTCTGCTTTATCTGCCATCACACCATATGACCAAAAAAAAAAAAAAAAAAAAAAANTAGCTTTTTTTTTTTTTGGAAAAGATATGATGCCAGTATGGACTGTTGAAAAAGAGAAATTTTTCAGTTCAGTTTTAGCTTTTCAGCTCGTTCAATTGTTGGTTATTTTTTATGTTCAGTACATGCATTAAGAAAATGTTAAAATAAATCTTAAGTTCAAGTGACTTGAAACGCAGCAGAAGCTTTGCTATGATTTATATCATGATATATATCGATATCGATCAATATTAAAAACATATATTTATATCGTGATAATTTATTTTTCACTTCATCCAGCCCTCATCTGAATGGGGGAACAAAAACAGTACTGCTGATTTGTGTTTCACAATTTACAGGGCCAAACTGGCGATTTCGCACATTTAAGTCCAATAACTACTACCTGTATATACGTTACATTACTGGCAACTATTTTCCAAATCATAAAACAGCATTTTAGTTTTCTTGTTGTTTTGCCAAATCCTGTAGTCCAGACGTTCCCAACGACTGGGCTTCAGGCCGCAGATCATACGTACATTACCGGGCCGTGAGTTGACAAGGTAAAAACATTCATACTCAAAGGTACACAGAAGACATAGTTAAAAATAGATCCTAAACTATGTATAAGGTGTACATTTAAACTCTAGCTTAAATACATGAGTTAACAAAAAGCTGTCCGTGTGCATCAGCATCACCCCGCAGCACGAAAGCTATCAGCCACTCGCAACTCATCAGCAACAAAAACTAAGTTCCACAGCAGAGCAGACATAAGAAACACTCTTCAGGTTTAACTCTTCGACATCAGCCTCGATGGAAAGATTTTAACAGGGTTATTTCTCTAGTAGGATTGTCTTCTGAACAATCAAACTCCAAGAAGTTTTGAAGTCTAAATTTCTTTTCGTTCTTCACATTAAATAAAACTGAAACAGTCGGAACACTTTCATCCAGAGATAATACACGCCTCTTTTTTCTGACTTGTGCTGAATGTGTGAAAATGCTCAATGAATCGGGAGAGAGAGAGTTCAGTTTTGGGGGAATTCAACTTACATCGGGTATTTAGAGGGAAAAACTGCTTTAGTAACTTTGTAGAATAGCCTTTACAATGAAATGGTATATGACACATTACTGAATATTGGCCATGTAATGCTGGTGTATTTTATTTAAGATATTTTTTTTAAAAAGAGCTTAATTGATGAAAGAGTACAACAGTGAGGAAAAATGAGAATTAAAGGTGCTGTACAGATCAATGTAGCCCATTTGAACTGTGGTGCAACTACCAGCTCCAATATGAATGTTCTTTCTTCTCACCAAACTCCATCATGAAGTTTCGATGAAGGAAAATGAAACAGTTTTACAGGATTGTATTGTATTTATCTTCCGCCTGTAAAAGTGATTTGATTCAATGTCGTGACTTCTGACTAATGAAAATCCTTGTTGGTTTGTTAGACAAAACGTTGACACTGTGTCTAAAAAAGTGGATGTTATCAAAATAACTTTTGTCTTTTTCGACTTTTCTCAACATGTTTTATGTACTGATTATACATCTGGCATCCATCATTGTGCTGATACACAAATTGTTGTAAAGATGTGTTTTATTGTTATTGATGACTAGCAGTTTTACAATATTTTCAATATTTTTTGTGGGAAGCCTCACAAAATAAGTAAAAAAAAAAATTTGAACTTAAAAGTGTTTGTACTGTGTTAACCTGTGTGTGTTTCATAACTTGAACATTTCTCATTTGCTTGATTTGTCCTCTTCTCATACCTGTGTATTGTTTCAAAATAGAAGTGAAGGAATAGTCTTTGATGTGCTTTTTCCGAGCGATTTAATAAAACTTTCTAAAACTGATTTGATATCAAAAGTAAACTTTGATCATTTCTTCTGCACTGAAGTTTGGTAGTGGCCTAAACCTAGATTGTTATGTGATGCATGTAGAAAGGGATACACACATCTAGCTTACAACCATATAGTTTGAGAGTATTACCTAAATGAACTATACTAATCTTTGTCAATGGTTCCTCAGGACTCATAGTGGATCATTGGTTGATGGAAAAAAGGGGATGGAAAAAATACTTGACATTAAAACAAAAGACATTCTGGAGTAGAAACATACAATACAAAATGATTCTTTTGTCAAAATAGAAAAAAATAAATGGATAAATTATCCAGCGATCTCTCAGGTCTGTCCAGGTGATTATGGACATGAGTGAAAAGTCTGGAGCTATAAATAAAACACTGCATGTTGACTTGAATTAAAAAGAAAAATCTTGATTTACTCCGGGCCAGTAGGGGGCGATGTGCTGCTTCAGGGTAGAAATCCGATAATAAGTGAGTGTGGGCGGAGCGTCTTCGTGACAATTTCCGTTCATTTTTTAAACATGGCTGCTTACACATGTAAACATGCGATGAGATACTTTGGTTTAAGTTAAATAGTTTTATAGTATACTATCATGTGATAGCTAATATTTGCAGATGACCTTTCACGGCTGTACGGTCAACAATTTCGACTTCATTTTGGGAGTTAGCTAGCCTAGCACTATGGTAGCGCACACGGTATTCGTCTTCAGCTTCAAATAAACTCTTTGAGGAGATTTTCTCTGAAGTTGGCCCTGTAAAGCAATGCTTCGTGGTCAGAGAGAAAGGTGAGAGTCTTACTGACAGTGTTGTCATTAGATAATTGCGTATCAGCAGAAAGAACACGCTGTTGTTGACAAACCAGGAACAGAAAAATGCCAGAGGTTTGGATATGTCACATACTCCATGGAGGAGGATGGACAGCGCGCCATGAGAGACATAAAAGAATACGATGGACAGAGGATATGTGTCAGTGGCCAAGAAGAAAATGAAAGAAAAAGAAAGCAGGTGTGTATAAGGTCGTCCAAAAACAAGCAATGGGAGTTCACCATTTGTCCATGTCTTCTATTCAGCACCCAAAGAGCCAGCCACAACCTGAAGAGGACTGAGCAGAAATCTAAAGGATCCTGAAAAACCACGCTGAAAGTTCGACTCACCATCAGGATTCACAGTTTTAAGGTATACTACATGTGTGCAAAATGAGCCAGCTAGTAAACGCACTTTAATCCATCCCCAGAATTCACAGTTACTTACACTAGTAATGCCAAACTTATGTTGACACCTGACATTACACACATTTATCCTTGTTGAACAAATTACAAGAGACGAGAAGATATTACAGGGAAAGGAAAATGCATAAATATGTCATGGGGCAGGCATTACTCTGCACTTGCTGAAATAACCACTGCTACAGATTAATATATTGTAATTTATGCAAATTTGTAACATTAGAAAGACTCAATAAAGACTTGGGTCTGATAGCAAATAGCTTATAAGAGCAATTTCTACTTTCTTACTTTTTTATATTTTATGCATTAGGTTGTGCTGTCATTAATTCACATCAGTAGAAATGAAGGAAGGCAGCAAAGGCTATCTCAGATGATTTAGACAGTCAATGTTGAGGAAAGGAACTTCCTGAGGGACGTGATTAACTCACTGCCTGATGTGGGCACAGGAAAGCACCAAGCCAACCGTAAATAAAGGGACTGGAAACAAACAATGGCAGGCTAAACATATGAGCTCAGTTAGGGACACGGGCAAATTACTACTGCCTCACACTTGCTATGAAAAAGGCAAATGGGCAACTGCTTTCTGTTTGGACAAGTCATCTTCCAACAAGACAGAGTCAGCAGGGACTGGGGTCCAGCTGGGAATGTGGACAACCAGGATAAGACACATAAACAAAGCTGCACAAGGAAAGATGAGCAAAGGCAAAAACAAAGGATTAGATAAAAGTACATGCAGTAAGTAAACTAACACAAAGTAACAGAAAGTCT
Organism: Lucifuga dentata; assembly: GCA_014773175.1. Taxonomy (NCBI): domain Eukaryota; kingdom Metazoa; phylum Chordata; class Actinopteri; order Ophidiiformes; family Bythitidae; genus Lucifuga; species Lucifuga dentata. The sequence continues at coordinate 183,512 of VXCM01003944.1, forward strand.
TCAGCACTTTATGGCTCCTTTTGGCTCCATAAGCACCTTTCTGCCTTGTTAGCTCTGTGTGGTGATCAGGGTAATGGTCACAGACAGTAAATTATAGATCCTTAAATGGAGAGTCAGCCCCTACCTGCAGATTGTTTTATTTATCTAGAAAAAACATTCTAAAGCTGCATTTTAAAAGCAGTTTTGTGCAATTGAATTGTGTCAGAGTTTGAAGGCTTATGCAGATTTTTACATATCTGCTCATCTGCTTCATGTTCTCGGAAGGCAAAACTTCATCTATACTTTTAGTGTTTAAATACAATAAAAAGTGCAGAGTGAAGGTATGACTCCACCGGGAATATAGTCCCAAAAGAAGACCTGCATTTATCAGAAAATTTAAACGTCCATAACTTCATAAGGCTGTATAACTATTGGCAGGCAAAACATTGATTTTTAAGGTGTATCGCTTAAATATTTGATTTTGAAAGATTAAGAAATTTTGCAAAATATCAGGAAGTCTGAAATACGGTTTTATCCTTTATGAAATAGTTCTCATAGGTAACATGTATGAAAATTGAATATATTAGGTTCAAACATGCATAATGGCCAGTATAATCCTTTAACTTCTACAAGTTGAGTTAATGTGTGGATCAGATTTGTCTGCAACATAAAATGTTAGTCACTGACAACAGTGCCCTCTAGTACAGAGCAGTACTGTCAAAATGGAATATGGGAAGATTCTAATTAATGTGTCGGTGCTGTCACATAATGTGATGATGTTAGCTACACTATAAGAACATACATATTAACAAAAATCAATAAATATAACAGGAATAGTGCTACAAAGGTGTTATCCATCAGTAAGACTATGACATCAGTATCGTACCACATTACAGTTTAATGAGTCATTTCTATCTGTTATATGCATCATTACTTTTTAAACATGTGGGCTGTTTTACTCAGCCTTTAGCTTTGCTGATCCACTTCTCAATTATGTTTATATAAGTGAATTTTAAACTGTCGAGTGGCACCAGATGACTGATAATATGTTGCCATATCTTAAATAGAAGAATTTCTAGAATCAGGGTTCTTATTGCACAAACTGATCAATCATACAGACCCTGATCTACAACAGTAACACAGTATAAGCAGGAGAGTGTCTAGGGCATTTTCCTGTAGAAACAATTGCACATATTTCAGTCTCTTTGCTTTCACAGACTAAGTTCCTCTTGTTCTAGCAGAGGCCCTGTGGTGTCATCTGGATCCTGTGGAGAAAAAAAAACAAAAACATTAACAAACATGACTGTATTGAATCCAAATTTTTGACAGTCCAGACTTAATGTAATGTTTCTAAATTTGGTATTTTCAACGTATTTTACTAAAAGGACACTCATCAAGCAAAAACCACCAGAAAATCCAATGTGATTTTGGGGTTGTGTGAGAAATAGAGAATTGGAGGGTGTGTTGGCACTGTACTTACCTGTGAGAGGTGACTGTAGGTCTGAATATGGGAAGGACTGTAGCAACGTAGGCCTCTGCAGGCCAGGAAAAGTACGTAGGCTGATGCCAGCAAACACTGTACAGTGAATGTTATGGAGCTCCCCTTTGCAACATGTGAACCAACACGCTAGCAAGAAAACACACAGCTCAGAGACCAATACTCAAGTTTTTTTTTTATTTTATTTTTTTTATAACAGTTACAAATTTGCAATCCTGCACCTATTGTTGGATCCTGCTGGAACATGTACATATGAACATACCTGCCTTTATAGAATCTCAATGCTTATAGGTAAAAGCTGACAAATACTCAAACTGTATCATTACCTGCTGGTTTCTGAGTGCGACTGGCTGTGCAGAACTGAAGCTGTTGGCCAGCAGAGCAAAGAATCCAAACAGCAGGCTAAAGATATTCAGGCCCATGAGGGATGAAGACCTGTGGATGATGAATGCAAAATTAAGAAAGGCCACATATGACATAAAGTCACTGGAGATACTTACTGTATGAAAACTTACTGTAGATTTACTGTATGAAAACTGAGTAATGTCAACTGGATTCAAGTTTTTAATCCTGCAATGTTTCACCAAATATCCAAATGGCTTCGTCAGTCAGAAATGAAGGCACAGAAGGATGTTAAACCTCCGGTAACTACAGTAACATATTATATGATTGATAACATATTATGTGAGTCATACAGTAACATACAGTATATGATATATCATATGATTACATAGATTATTTACCTTTAGTTTATTTTATATTTTAGTTTATTTACCTTTAGTTTATTTGTTTTCCTCTGGACATCTATTACCAGAGTCCCAGCAGCCACATACTGCAACAAAAAAAAAAAGACAAACTTTACAAACATTTGTGTATATCAACTTCAATCAGGTATATGGATTAAAAAAATAGGTTTTGTATTTGATAAAACATTGGACTCACACATAAGTTAGACCACACCGGTGTTGTCATGGAGACTGAACACTTGTAGCTCACACGCATTAGTTACTGTGGATAGTATACAAGCTAAAACACCGAGGAGCTGCACCACCTGAGAGGAAATGCATGACAGAGGATTCAGAAGGACCAAAACTATGTTAACAAAGAGATCTGGACAAACAGAAGGAAGCAGCATCTCACCCCAGTGATTAAAAGTCTGGTATTAATCACTGTCCTAAACCAGCGATGAAATCTGACATCATGCAGCTCCAC